>CP025659.1:3555539-3566246 GCA_003576665.1 Ipomoea trifida | reverse complement strand
ATAAAACGGGGTCCCAGGGTCCCATTTCCTTATCATTAATAAAATTAAAAAATTTTAAAATAAATTTTAATATAGTAATTTACAAAATAAAATAAAAAAATTTAAAAAGGAAAAAAAAAAGGAAGTCAAGTCGAAAACGACTTGATTTCTGTTAACAAAAGAAGGAAAAGAGACTTGATTTATATTCAAAATAAACAAAATTTTTATTATTGTAGCATTATAGGTGGGGGACAGACTTGTCCCACACCATTGCGAGTTTGCGTGGCGCGTGAGCATGACACAACACACCTGCACACCATTGGTGCGTGGTGCATGTCCTTTTAATTTACTCTAGAGATAGACTTATCTCATGAGAAAAAATATTTTCTCCTCTCCGATAGCTTTCTCCCCATTCTTCCTTTTATTTTTTCTTGGTTGGAGATGTGTGGGAATCAAATACTTGGTATGGTAATAGGTTTAAATAGGAGTCACATGATTTGGTAATAAATAGGAATTTGAATCTAATTAATTAATTAATTAAAATAAAAATAAATAGATATATACAAATATATAATGCAAACTAGGTTTTCTTATGCACGATGTGCAAAAAATAGGTGCCCAATATTAATATTTTGTATTAAAATTTTTAAATTTATTTAGATTTTAGATATTTAAATTATTGTAAATAATAATAATAATGTAAAATGTTTCTATAAATTTTATATTTATATTTTAAAAAATAACTAACATATAACTCTAATATATAAAGTGTATATATTATTATGGCAAAAACTTGTGTGAGACCGTCTCACCATGAGACGGGTCAGATCGCGGGTCGGGTCAAGATGTAATTATAACACTTATATGAACAAATGTCATACTCATATGCTCAAATGTAATACTAATCAGGAATAAAATTTTTGTTACTTATAAGGGTAAATGTAATATTTTTAAGGAAAAATACAATACTTTTACATTTCGATTTAAAAGTATTACATTTTTCCTCAAAAGTATTATATTTGCCCTTATAAGTAAGGATCACTTGTCAACATTACTTATTATATGAAAAATGTATTACTTTTTCTCTTATAAGTAACAAAAATTGTATTCTTGATTAGTGTTATATTTGAGCACATAAGTATGACATTTGCACATATAAGTATGACATTTGCATGGTGCTTTGACCCGACCCGACCCTTCTCACAAATAAGGATCCGTGAGACGGTCTCACACAAGTGTGACCCTATTATTATTGAAGAAAATAAGAAAATATATAGTGGATGCATGTGCTGTAACACCCCCAAATTCTAAGACACCCCCAAAATCTAAAGCCAGAAATAAATCAAAATAAAGGGTTTTCTTACTAAAAGACTGAATATAAATGCGGAAGCGAAACCAAAACTTAAACAAAGGGGTGCTATGCCACGCTTGGGTCACAACTAAGCCCAAACGCACAGGATACAAAGGTTTCTATTTACAACTTCTATTACAATATTCCTTTATTCAAATCACAACTAACTACACATCAATTCAAGTTCTAATCTACGCAACTATACCATAAGCACTTCCCGAGGTTCACAAATTCTACACCATGCTCTCAACTAGCCACAAGTCCAGATCCTGCTGTAAAACATTCAAGGTTTGGAAAACAAGAGATAAAAGGATTAGCATATAATGCTAAGTAAGCTCTACCCCGCCCCGTAAAATAAGTACATATATACTTTTGAAAATATGTATACTTGGTAGATAGATTTCAGAATCACTTAGTAAACTAGTTTGACTCACACCAAAGATACATAGGGGGTGTTTGGCAAACGGCTGATAGCTTATAGCTGATAGCTGGTTGGTTTAGCTAGTAGCTGATAGGTGATTGCGTTAACTGGTTTGACCAGCTGGTTGTATTAGCTGGTTATAAAAAATTGTTTGGTAAATTAGCTGTTTACTAGTAGCTGATTGAATGTAAAATGACATTTAAGGGTATTATTATTATTATTATTATTATTATAAAATAACAAACACCACCCATTTAAAAGTAAATCCCATTGATTTTAAAGGATAAAATAGTCAATATACCCATTGTTCCCAATCAGCTGATACAAAAAGCTACATTCATTAGCTTTTCAATTTTCAGCTTATTGGCCCAATAAGCCAAGACCAATAAGCCATTTACCAAACACTTCAAAATAGCTTATTGGTTGGTCAAAAAAGTTAAACTTGGTCAAATAAGCTAAAATTTGGCTTATAAGCCAATAACCAAACACCCCCATAGTATAGATATTCCCAAAATAGTTCTCATACATAGTTTAGGTATATAAGAATAATACACACTCTACTCCAAGTACTAATAAGCTCATCATATAAGTAGTAGATCTTAATGAAATAGTTCATACGGTTAAAACAATATATATATATATTTATTAATAAGTCATCACTGCTCACTTTCAGAATACTAAATACGGAGTATGTAAATTAGCATTTATCAATACTTCTCAATATCATTTAAAGGCATATAGCTCTTCAAATAAACACTTTCCAAATAGGTTTGAATATATATAAGTATAAATATAAGGAGGAATTCACAACCATACGGTCATTTCATAACTTTTCTCAATACCCTTCTCAACATATTTTCATAATCATAGATAACTCAAGTCTCATTCTCAAATATCAAAATAGCATAGTATTGCTCAAGTGGAGGTATCCAACAAATCTTAATTTATAAATAAATCAACAAGTAAAACATAAGTATGGAGGTACTCAAATCACCAATAGGAGGATAGGAACGGAGCTTACCTCCACTACCGAACCATCACACCTATACAATATAAATGGAAACAGGAACTAGAAACCTATGTGCGCACACCCCGGGGATTCCAAGCCCCAAAGGTAGTTACTAGCCCTAGTAACCCAGGATTTTTGCTACCAGGTTACCCACCAAATCAATAACCAATAGGACCGCAGCCCTAGGTTCTCATATCAATAGCAAGTAGGACCGCAGCCCTAAGTGCTCACAATAATCTGGACCGCAGCCCAAGATTCTCGTAACCTCCAATAATAAAAATATAGATAACCTCCATATAGTTTATAAACATAATAATATTCTCCAAGAATAGATACATTTGTATATAAATCCTCCAGGATAGTAATATTCTTTCAAAGTAGTTTTCATGGATATTTTCCATTGCCCGCAGGCTATTCAAATACACTTCCCAAAACAAGGTAGAGTATATATATATAATATATACATTTTCCAAAATAGGATTTACATCAAACATAGGATTTATCCTCCAATCATAATATAGTTTATATCAATCAAGATAGATACTTCCCAAAAACAATATATATAGTTTCATACTCATCTAGTTTCTCGTAGAATCCTCAATATATAAATGTACACATACTCGTAGGTTAGTAAATCACCATTTAACACCAAAATATTCACATTTTGCTATTTATCACATTTTATAAATCCAAACACATTTCAAAATAGTTTAAGGACACAAATTAGATAAATAGCACATTTGACAGGGAAAGGTAGTTTTGACGGACATAGAAACTTACCTCAAGCTAAGCTCCAAAAGTAAGCACCTATCATTGGCTCATATTCTAAGCAAGCCACTTTAACAGGAACCTGTGAATCAACCAAATCTTGATTTATTATTACTACTATGATAATAACCATCATCACCGTCAAAATCCACTAATCCTTCTCTCATCAATACCATCTTCACTTTACAGAATCATGTATCATCATAATCATCATTCCATTATTATTATTGTTACTATTATTATTATTATTATAATCATGCCACTGGCTCATCATCCTTGCTTCCTTAATTACGCAGGCCACGAACTAGTAACATCTTTCTCCATTTTTATCATCCTTTATCATATCCTCATTAATCCATTATCATCTAATAACTTCATAATAATCAATGTTTAATTAACATCCTTAATTTACTCATAATCCATAATCATAATCGTCATTATCAGTTACTCCTCATCTAATCATTATTAGCTCTAACTACCATTCATAAACACCATTAAATCCACAATCTTTATATCGTTAACCCATCATTAATTCATCATCAACTATCCACTCATCCTTTGCACTCATAGTCATAGTCATTAGCAAATAGATTTAATCACTCTCACAACACAACACCATCACCTGTCAATCTATATTTGAACTTTATTAATACTCAAAGTTAGTAGCATTAGCTTCATAATCCATTATCATCCACAACAAAACACCATTAGAACCTCACCATCATAGTCCATAATCACCATTATTAGTAATTAACCATCAACTACTAATTGTCATCATCATTAATAACTAAACACCATTATCAACTAATTAGTCACCATAACCCATCATTTAGCAATCTACTAATCACCATTAAGCTTAATAAACGCCACCATCATCAGTATCAAAATCAGTCCAACATCATGTTCATACTTCAATAATAACTCAAAATATACTTCATCAACAAAGCTCAGGCTCACCTTCGGATTCCTACTCTGCCACTGCTGCACGGAAGAGACCGAACCACCCCTGCCGGTCACCAAGCTTCCGTGTCGGAGAAGGAGAGAGGTCATCGGAGTTCGTTGCTGCTGGCAGAACTGCCGCCGGTTAGGAAGCGAGAGAGGGAAGCTGTTGCCGTCGCCGCTGGCCTGCCTCGCCGGAGCTTCGCCGTCGTCGCTCGTCTGGAGCAGAGGAGACCCGAGACCACCGCTGCTATCATCGTCTGCTGTTGTCGCGAAAGGAGAGGGCGAGAAGAGACGAGAGAAATCGAGAGTTTAGGGCTACTGATTTGGGATTTTTAGGATGAACAATTGAGAGTGAGGCAATGAACATATGTACATATTTATACTTAGGGGCCGTTTGGTTCGGGTAATCTCAGATTACCTCCTGGTAATGTTATATTACCTTGTTTGTTTCAAGTTATGAGATTACCTGGTAATGTTATATTACCTCAAAGCTGATGTGGCGGTAATGTTTCAAGGTAATGTGATTACCCTCGTTTTTTTAGGTAATCTAAGATTACCTTGGTTATTCCAATTTTGCCCTTGTTAACTAATCCTTATATTATAATAATAATAATAATAATAATAATAATAATAACACAATAACATATATAAATAAATATATGTTATATAATCAAATATACATGTGTGTATATTTATATATTTATTTTTTAATATTAAGCATCAATACATTCATACATATAAATAAATAAAAATACACACAATAAAGGCACACAAATAAATAAATAAATAAATAAATAAATAAATAAATATATATATATATATATATATATATATATATATATATATATATATATATATATATATATATAAAAAGGACATTATAATAAATTGTCCCATATAACCTAAAATATAACCCTTAACCAAACAAAGTAATATTATATTCCACAATCCAAACCAAAGACATCAGGTAATTTACATTCCCGAAATCTCACATTACCTTCCTGGAGGTAATCCTATTACCTGGGGTAATCCAAGATTCCGTGAACCAAACGCCCCTTAGGGTTTTGGAGTCCCAAATCCAATTTTATTTATATTTAGGAATATCTAAAATACACAATTTGGGCTAATAAATTGAGTCATGAATAGTTTTGGGTTCAAACTTTGGCTCAAAACAATGATATAAAGGTTCACAGGTTCATCTCAGACAGACTTTTGGGTCAAAATTTTGACAATAAATTGATCCCCTAAATAGGGTTTTTAAAACCATGAATAAATATATAAATAGTTTGTACCAAACCATTTGATATAAGGAGTTTAAAATATTTTATTTATACGCTCATTCCGCAAAATAATTACATTTAGTAACATTTTACTAAAATATTTAATAATAAGAAAATAAGCTCTTTTTGAAATATTATAATTAAATTAATAATATTGAGAAAGTACGGGGTGTTACATGTGCATAGTAACAATAGTGGAAAAAATAATGAAGTTATAACGGTAGGGTATGTTTGTCTAATATATTGTAAAGTACTCCCTCCGTCCCTAATTGTTTGTCTCATTTACTTTTGCACGGTTTTAATACAACATAACAAACGATACTAACTTTCCAATTTTGCCCTTCAAAAGTAGGTGTTCTTTGTACAAAGTACAATTGTACTTCCTCATTAATGATCTAAAAAGTTGAAAAGTCAAAAGGGTAATTTGGGAATGTAGAATGATAATTATGTTCAATTTTAGAAAGAGGACCTATTTTGGACAAACTAAAAAGGAAAGTAAGACACATAAATGGACGGAGGGAGTACAACTTTTATAGCATAATGTACAAAAAAACTTAACGGAAAAAACGAACATAAATAAAGGGTATAACCTTCATTTACACTTATTATGTTTTTAAATATATGCTCATACATATATGTGTATATATATTAACTAGTTTTACACGTGCATTTCACAACTGATTTAATGCCTAATGTTTGTATTTAAATAGTGAGTACATTTTTCGTTTGTAGGACTTTGGGCTTGAAGTGAAAGCATTTGGACAAAATTTGAGGCTTAATTGGAAGAAGTCCTATAGGAGGAGGATGTGCTCCAGAGATCACTATCGTGAAGCTGAAACCTGTCATATATTTACAGAAAGATGTACCCTAGAGATCAGTGCGTCGAGTCTCTCGCGTCTTGGAGTCCAAGATCCTCACGGGCTTTTCTTCATAAGACAACGTCTCGTCTAACTCCAGCGTCTCGGGGGCTATCACGTGTGAGGCGTCGTGCACGTACTTCTTCAACTGGGAAACATGGAATACGTTATGCACTCGGTCTAACTCTGTTGGCAAGGCCAAACGGTACGCCACCTGTCCGATCCTCTCCAAGATCTCATATGGGCCGATGAAGCGAGGGCTCAACTTTCCCTTCTTCCCAAATCTCATCACTCCTCGAGTTGGGGAAATCTTCAACCACACTTTTTCGCCTTCTTGAAACTCTGCTAGTTTCCTTCCCAAGTCAGCATAAGACTTCTGGCGATCTTGAGCAGCTTTCATTCTTCTTTGGATTAGTTTGACTTTTTCTGTGGCTTCTTGCAAATATTAGGGTCCCAAAGTCACCGGATTTATCAAGTCTTCCCAACATAACGGACTTCTGCACTTCTGGCCATAGAGTGCTTCGTAAGGGGCCATCCGGATACTGGAGTGGTAGCTGTTGTTGTAGGAAAACTCAATCAAGTCGAGGTGCTCCTCCCATGACCCTTGCAAGTCAAGCATGCAGGCCCTCAGCATACCCTCCAACGTTTGAATGGTTCGCTCAGTCTGTCCGTCAGTGGCAGGATGGAAAGCAGTGCTCATCTTCAACCTAGTGCCCAAAGCTGCCTGTAGTGACTTCCAAAACTGTGACAAGAACCTCGAGTCACGGTCAGACACGATGTCGCGAGGTACTCCGTGATACTTCACCACCTGGTGTATGTAAGCCCTGGCCAACTGATCCATAGTCCAAGTCTCTTTCATGGCGATGAAACGAGCTGTCTTGGTAAGGCGATCCACGATCACCCAAATCTTATCCTTCCCAGTCCTAGTCAAGGGCAAACCTCCTACGAAGTCCATTGAGATGGAATCCCACTTCCCTTCGGGTATATCTAGGGGTAGCAACATTCCTTTAGTCTTGCATCTTTCTGCCTTGACCTTTTGACAATTCAAACATCGGCTCACGAAGTCAGCTATTTCCTTTTTCATATTCGGCCACCAGAACAGTTTCTTCATGTCTTTGTACAACTTGTCGCCACCAGGGTGAACTGAATATGGAGTATAGTGGCTTTCTTCCAATATCTGTTTCTTTAACTCTTTACACGAAGCTGGCACGCACCACCGCCCTTGATAACGCAGACTGCCATCGGGATATAGCTCGAAAGGTCCCTTTTTGCCATTAACCATCTTGGCCCTCACTTTGTTTAACCGGGCATCACCCATCTGGCTCCTTCGGATCTCGTCGAGCCATGTAGGTAGGATTTGCATGTTGTAAAGTCGAACTTCTTCACTCATCTGCCCTTCTTCCACCACGGTGATATTCATCCTTTGGAATTCCTTGCACAGATCGTCTGCGAGCACCCACGTGGCATTGAGCGAATGACTCGTCTTCCTACTCAGCGCGTCGGCCACCACATTTGCCTTCCCCTCGTGGTACTGAATGATTAGGTCGTAGTCTTTAATGAGTTCTAACCAACGCCTTTGCTGCATGTTCAATTCTTTCTGAGTGAAGATATACTTTAAGCTCTTGTGGTCAGTGTAGATCTTGCACTGCACCCCATACAGATAGTGCCTCCAAATCTTGAGTGCAAAGACTACAGCAGCTAGCTCCAGATCATGCGTGGGGTAGTTTTCCTCGTGACTCTTAAGCTGTCGGGACGCGTACGCCACTACTCGTCCCTGCTGCATTAGCACACAACCCAACCCTTTCTTTGATGCATCACTAAACACCTCGAACCCCTCGGTTCCGAATGGTAAAGTCAAAACAGGGGCAGATGTCAATCTTTCCTTCAGCTCTTGGAACGCCGCAACACACTCACTGTCCCACTTAAAAGGTGTAGTCTTCTTCATGAGTTGCGTGATAGGTCGGGCTATCTTGGAGAAATCCGGAACAAACCTCCTGTAATAGCCTGCCAAACCCAAAAAGCTTCGAACTTCAGACGGAGTTGTTGGTGCCGGCCATTCCATCACTGCCCGAATCTTAGCAGGATCCACCGAGACTCCTTCTTTAGCTATTACGTGGCCCAAGAAAGCCACACTGGTCTTCCAAAACTCACACTTGGACAGTTTAGCATACAACTGCTTCTCCCTCAGAATGTGCAACACGGTCCTGAGATGCTTTTCATGCTCGGTCGGATCAGGAGAGTAAACCAGAATATCGTCGATAAATACTACCACAAACTCGTCCAAGTAAGGCTGAAACACTCTGTTCATCAGATCCATGAAAGCGGCTGGAGCATTCGTTAACCCAAACGGCATCACTGTAAACTCATAATGGCCATAACGGGTCCGAAATGCTGTCTTGGGAACATCCGCATCTGCCACCCTAAGCTGATGGTACCCTGATCGCAAGTCAATCTTCGAGAAGATACCGGCTCCGTTGAGTTGGTCAAACAAGTCATCAATTCGCGGCAGGGGATACTTATTCTTAACTGTTACTTGGTTTAGCTCTCGGTAATCGATGCAGAGTCGCATGCTACCATCTTTCTTTCTTACAAAAAACACTGGAGCTCTCCACGGTGAAACACTAGGTCGGATGTATCCTTTGTTCAACAAGTCTTGCAGCTGCTCCTTTAACTCTTGCATTTCTTTCGGCGCCATTCGGTACGGGGCTTTCGATATTGGGGCCGTCCCTGGCATCAAGTCAATAGTGAACTCTACCTCTCGGGGAGGCGGTAATCCAGGGATCTCTTCCGGAAAGACATCGAGGAACTCACATACCACGGGTATCTGCTGGACTTCATCTTTCGGAGCACTAAGGTCCTCAACTGCACATAAGAAAGCCTCATGTCCCTTGGCGACGTACTTCTTGATCTTGACCATGGAGACTAACTTGACCTCGGGCTCCTTAGTCGCCCCTCGGTATGATACCCGCTTGCCCCCAGGGCTCTTCAGGACCACCTTTTGCTCGCTGCACAAAATCTGGGCCTTGTACTGTCCCAACCAATCCATACCCAGCACCACTCCGAAGTCGTCCAAGTCAAACTGGATGAGGTCGCTCGGAAAGGTCACTTCTTTGATCTTTATAGGCACGCCCTCGAAGATGTGCTCACATGCCTTGACTTCGCCTGACGCCACTTTGACTGCGATCCTCGTCGCTGCGCTAGGCACAACGCCCAGCTCACGGACCAACTTCAAGGATATAAAGGAATTAGAAGCTCCGGAGTCGAACAGAACTAAGGTGGGGACGGAGAGTACCGGAAAGATACCGGTAACCACATCGCAGCTCTCAGCCTGGGACTTGTTCATGATGAGAAGTTCTCCCGGCGAAGGCGGAACTCCTTCGTTTCCACTCACCCTTTCGAAGCCAGGGAGAGTTACTCCCTTACTACCCGAGCTGCTGCCTCCCGAGGCCCTTGCCGTCCCAGCGTCGGTCGCCTTCAGCTTCTTGAGACGTTCCAGCATCCCTCTTCCCGTGTCTGGGGCTTCTTCCCGCTTCCTTGATGGCAACATGATTGCTAAAGAGGGAGATAACTAACAGAAAGCGAGAAGCACTGCACTGCGGTCGGCTTTTCCCAAACATGCAAGAAAGAAAGTGAGAACAAGCTCACAACAGCCAAACAACAAGCAACAAGCATAACATAAAACAAAAGCAAGTAAACGAGTCCTCACCGCGCGGCCTAGAATTCACACATCCTAGGATTCTCAAACATCTTAATTTCTACTGATCAAGTCCTAGAGTCTCAGATTGCAACCCTAGGCTTTCTACTTAGACCTCAACACAGGCTCTGATACCAACTGTGACACCCCAACCTTTCACAAGCTGAGATAGATAAAACTCAACACAATAGCTGCCTATCTCAAATGAAAACATAACATAGCGGAAGCGAATTTAAAACTTAAGGGCATCATGCCACATCTAGGTAAGAAAACACAGCCTAGATGCACAGGCTAACCATAAGAACTGAACTGTCACTGCATAAACGATAAAAATCCTCAAGTCATGTTCCAACAATATCCAACAACTAGTCAAGAGTATATAAAATCTCAAATGGCTCACAGGCCC
>CP025659.1:3518458-3528779 GCA_003576665.1 Ipomoea trifida | reverse complement strand
ATGTATGTTTCTAAGCCAAATTAAAAACCAGAATAAAATTGAAAAGATCTCATGCATCAATTCTCTTTTGTGCCATTTCCAGTATTGGATCAGATCAAAACTTCTACGCTTCAACCTCAACCTATCGAGTGAAAACATTATATTGTTAATGGAAGTACCTAAAGTTACCCAAACACTACATATATATCGAATTGCTGAATGTAATCCTAATCATGTTATCAAATCAAGTAATCAGTACCCGAACACTACATATATATATATATATATATATATATATATATATATATATATATACATACACGCACATTTAGAATATTTCTATATAGATTTGTGTAACAACTATACACAAATAATAATACTGCAACTTGATTAAATATTTATAGATTTATTTACATAAAATTAACTTATTTACATAAAATCAACACAAAAGAACGCACATAAAAAATCTAGAAAAAAAAAAAGAAGAGAAAAACTTGAATTTCCGTAACCAATTTATGTGTGTAAGTCTTGGTGCAAAAAAATTAATAGAAGTTAAAACTTCTCTTTTGTGTCATTTTCAACCGTCGATACTACTACAGAAAATCCCCTTTAACGTTGGTTATTTTGCGTAGTAATTCTGGACAACGTAGTAAGTAAATGATACGACATCAATTTTATAAAATCGATGCCGTATGCCATTTAAAAAAATAAAGAAATGATGTTGATTTTTCATAAAAAATCGACGTCGTTTTTTTTTTTGAACAAAAAATCAACGTCGTTAATTTATTACTTTTTAAAAAAAAAAATTGCGAAACGACACTGATTTTTTGACATTTCTCTTTCTTAAACAAATAAATAAGAAACAATGTCAGTTTGTTTTAACAAAATTGGTATCATATCTCTTTATTAATTTTTTTTCAAAAAGATATGACATTTTTGTTTTTAAGACCCGACCCCTTTCACGGACAAGGATTTGTGAATTGGTGTGACCTAATTTGAAATATAATTTAATATAATTCCTATAATTAAAGTTCATCAAAATTTCTCATACATAATTATTACATAAAAATACAAAAATTACCACGTATTACAAAAAATTAATTAAAAACTATTTAAAAATATTTATAACAGTCCAGAAAAATTTTAAAAAATAATTTGAATGAAATTAAAATTATTATTTTCAAATCAAAAAAATTAAAATATTAAAATAATACTTAAAAAAATTTTAAAAAAAAAACTCACAACGAAGAAAGGAGGTGGTGGTTGTGGCAGCGGTGTTGGCAGAGTGGCGACCGTGGTGGACTGTGACGATGGTGGTAAGGAAGAGGAAGAGGAAAAGAAGAAGAAGAATTAAAACGAAAGAGGAGGTGAAGCAGTGGTGGACGGTGATGGTGGCTGTGAGGAGGACAATATGGAGAAGAAGAAGAAGAAAAAGAAGAAGAAAAAAGATACTTCTGAATTTCATTAATACTTCCGAAAAAGAGAGCGGTAGGTGGGTGGGTAGTGGGCCCTTGGCAGTTGGCACCACCCCATCCCAAAGAATTTCATTAATACTTCCGAATCTAAATTAAAAAGAAAAAAGATATGACTAGGGGCCGTAGTAGGCAGTTGGGTAGTGGGCATTGGCACCACCCCTCTCCAAAATATTTAATAAATACTCACAAATTTAAATTGAAAAAAGATACGACTAGTGACGAAGGTACGTGGGTGGATAGTGGGGCCTCGGCACCACCCCACCCAAAAGATTTAATAATAAATACTTACAAATTTTCATTTACTCTTCAATGCAGTGTGATATTGAATTATTAAATACCCAACATGCATGACACGTTGATTCTTTAATTTGGCTACTTAATTTAAATCTCTTTATAATAGGAGTTCCAAACAAAGGCCCCAAAGTTGAAAATTAAGAACAAGCTAAGGAAGATTAACCTTTGCACAGCAGCTCCACGGACCGTGCAACCAACTTGCACGGAGGCTGCAAGAATGCCATTTGCATTCATCCGGAAGATTAACCTTTGCACAGCAGCTCCACGGACCGTGCAACCAACTTGCACGGAGGCTGCAAGAATGCCATTTGCATTCATCCTTCCACATTTGCTCGTTGACAATTAATCATTATGTATGTTAAGTATATGGATACTAAGTAATCTATCTAATCATTATAATGTCTTCATGTATCTTAAAATTATATACAAGAAACATGGTATCTGATATGAGAATTTTCAATTAAAGAAATTGGTCATGACTCACTTAACATATATGTATGTTTCTAAGCCAAATTAAAAACCAGAATAAAATTGAAAAGATATGTGGTCATGCATCAAATTACATTAAAGTATGACACTTTGATTCATTCTAGCTTCCTCATTCATTCCTCATTAATTTGGTTGGCATCCTGCTCTATGAGAATATAATTGTAACCTGTAACACCACATTATTCCCCATTTGATGGGGTAGGAACTCACAAATGCATCTATCTTTGTTTCCAACAAGGTTCCTTTCGCATAGGTCTCTCCATCCGCCAGACAGCCATGTCACGTCTTGTTCGTCTAATTTTTGTCACAAAATAAGCATTCTCAGGTTGAATTTAATTTAATGTCCTTACCTTATAGAAAAAAAATCTGCTTCAAAATGCTAAATAGTGCTCTTTTTTTTTTCACACTAGCATCTCTCTTGGATTCACCTAATTAAAAATAAATAAATAAATAACTCACTCATAGAAAAGTATATCACGTCACATCACATATAAAACAGACTTTAAGAATTCTTAAAACTAACTCACAATAATTGAATCTTGAATTATTATTATCATTATTATTACTCCGTATCTTTTTTTCTCATGGGAAAGTGTGCGGTGATCATCATCATTGCAATCATCATCCTCTCCAGTTGTAACCATATCCTGGGAAACTAATATGTGATGATAATCATCATTTCACTCGCTTGAATTAGCATCCATATCCATATCCTTTCAATTTCTTTATTTACATCTTTCTAGAGACTACTAAAGATATTGATATCCATATATTCTTCTTTCTTAACATCTTTCTTAAAAATACAACCGATATCTGCCTCCAAAACAAATACATCATGACTCTCATTACCACTGTCCTTTCTACCACTCGAGCATGTTCACCTTCCACCCCTATCTTTTCACAACCAAATGGGTCAACTCAATACTACAGAAAATTAAAGGATACTATGTGGCCTATTCAACGTCGGTTTGTCAAAAACCGACGTTATATGTTAATAAAATAAAGCAAAAATAATATATAACGTTGTATGTTATAAATATAATAAAATCGAAGTCATAAATATTTTTTTTTAAATTAACGTTGTATGTTTTAAATAAAATTAAAAAAAAATTAAAAGACATACGACGTCGGTTTTATGTATAACCAACGTTGTATGTTTTAAATATTTTTTTTAAAAAAAGAGGAGGGAAATGATGATTATCATCACATATTAGTTTCCCAGGATATGGTTACAACGGGAGAGGATGATGATTGCAATGATGATGATCACCGCACACTTTCCCATGAGAAAAAAGATAATAATAATGATAATAATAATTCAAGTTTCAATTATTGTGAGTTAGTTTTAAGAATTCTTAAAGTCTGTTTTATATGTGATGTGACATGATATACTTTTCTATGAGTGAGTTATTTATTTATTTATTTTTAATTAGGTGAAGCCAAGAGAGATGCTAGTGTGAAAAAAAAAATACTATTTAGCATTTTGAAGCAGATTTTTTTTCTATAATGTAAGGACATTACATTCAACCTGAGAATGCTTATTTTGTGGTAAATAAACAAAAAAGACATATTGTATGTATTTATTTTTTTTTAAAAAAATATTTAAAACATACAACGTTGGTTATACATAAAACCGACGTCGTATGTCTTTTAATTTTTTTTTAATTTTATTTAAAACATACAACGTTAATTTAAAAAAAATATTTATGACGTCGATTTTATTATATTTATAACATACAACGTTATATATTATTTTTGCTTTATTTTATTAACATATAACGTCGGTTTTTGACAAACCGACGTTGATAGGCCACATAGTATCCTTTAATTTTCTGTAGTATTGAGTTGACCCATTGGTTGTGAAAAGATAGGGGTGGAAGGTGAACATGCTCGAGTGGTAGAAAGGACAGTGGTAATGAGAGTCATGATGTATTTGTTTTGGAGGCAGATATCGGTTGTATTTTTAAGAAAGATGTTAAGAAAGAAGAATATATGGATATCAATATCTTTAGTAGTCTCTAGAAAGATGTAAATAAAGAAATTGAAAGGATATGGATATGGATGCTAATTCAAGCGAGGAAATGATGATTATCATCACATATTAGTTTCCCAGGATATGGTTACAACTGGAGAGGATGATGATTGCAATGATGATGATCACCGCACACTTTCCCATGAGAAAAAAGATAGAGTAATAATAATGATAATAATAATTCAAGTTTCAATTATTGTGAGTTAGTTTTAAGAATTCTTAAAGTCTGTTTTATATGTGATGTGACGTGATATACTTTTCTATGAGTGAGTTATTTATTTATTTATTTTAATTAGGTGAATCCAAGAGAGATGCTAGTGTGAAAAAAAAAAGAGCACTATTTAGCATTTTGAAGCAGATTTTTTTTCTATAAGGTAAGGACATTAAATTAAATTCAACCTGAGAATGCTTATTTTGTGACAAAAATTAGACGAACAAGACGTGACATGGCTGTCTGGCGGATGGAGAGACCTATGCGAAAGGAACCTTGTTGGAAAAAAGATAGATGCATTTGTGAGTTCCTACCCCATCAAATGGGGAATAATGTGGTGTTACAGGTTACAATTATATTCTCACAGAGCAGGATGCCAACCAAATTAATGAGGAATGAATGAGGAAGCTAGAATGAATCAAAGTGTCATACTTTAATGTAATTTGATGCATGACCACATATCTTTTCAATTTTATTCTGGTTTTAATTTGGCTTAGAAACATACATATATGTTAAGTGAGTCATGACCAATTTCTTTAATTGAAAATTCTCATATCAGATACCATGTTTCTTGTATATAATTTTAAGATACATGAAGACATTATAATGATTAGATAGATTACTTAGTATCCATATACTTAACATACATAATGATTAATTGTCAACGAGCAAATGTGGAAGGATGAATGCAAATGGCATTCTTGCAGCCTCCGTGCAAGTTGGTTGCACGGTCCGTGGAGCTGCTGTGCAAAGGTTAATCTTCCNGAGGAGGGAAAATGATGATTATCATCACATATTAGTTTCCCAGGATATGGTTACAACGGAGAGGATGATGATTGCAATGATGATGATCACCGCACACTTTCCCATGAGAAAAAAAAGATAATAATAATGATAATAATAAGGGAAAAATTGCATTTTTCGTGCTAAGTTATAGGGTAATTGTAGAATTTGTCCTAAGTTATGGTAATCTCACTTTTTGTCCCTAAGTTCTCATTGGCGTTCATTTTGTCCTGAGTTATTCGAAATTGCAAATTCGTCCCTAATTATCATTGTGTTGCACTTTTGTCGCTAACATAAGTGTGCAAACTTCGGCAAATTTTCGTTTAAAAATTTTTAATCGAACTTTTCCGGTTCAATGCCAATTTTTTTAACGAAGTTTACTGAAAAAGTTCGATTAAAAATTTTTTAAAAAGAAAATTTACCGAAGTTTGCAACTAGTTAGGGACGAAAACTACTTCGGTAAATTTTCGTTTAAAATTTTTTAATCGAACTTTTCCGGTTCAATGCCATTTTTTTTTAACGAAGTTTACTGAAAAAGTTCGATTAAAATTTTTTAAAACGAAAGTTTACCGAAGTTTGCAAACTTAAGTTAGGAACGAAAACTACTTCGGTAAATTTTTGTTTAAAAAATTTTTAATCGAACTTTTCGGTTCAATGCCAATTTTTTTAACGAAGTTTACTGAAAAAGTTCGATTAAAACTTTTTTAAAACGAAAAGTTTACCGAAGTTTGCAAACTTAAGTTAGGGACGAAAAGTGCAACGCAATGATAACTTTAGGGACGAAATTTGCAATTTGAATAACTCAGGGACGAAAAGTGCAACGCAATGAGAACTTAGGACGAAAAGTGAGTATTACAATAACTTAGGACGAATTCTACAATTACCCTATAACTTAGGGACGAAAAATGCAATTTTCCCTAATAATAATTCATGTTTCAATTATTGTGAGTTAGTTTTAAGAATTCTTAAAGTCTGTTTTATATGTGATGTGACATGATATACTTCTTGAATTAGCATCCATATCCATATCCTTTTAATTTCTTTATTTACATCTTTCTAGACACTACTAAAGATATTGATATCCATATCTTCTTCTTTCTTAACATCTTTCTTAAAAATACAACCGATATCTGCCTCCAAATAAAACAAATACATCATGACTCTCATTACCACCGTCCTTTCTACCACTCGAGCATGTTCACCTTCCACCCCTATCTTTTCACAACCGAATGGGTCAACTCACTACTACAGAAAATTAAAGGATACTACGTGGCCTAACCAATGTTGGTTTGTCAAAAACCGACGTTATATGTTAATAAAATAAAGTAAAAATAATATATATTATTTACGACGTCGGTTAATGGCGAAAATCGACGTCAGAAATATTTTTTAAAAAAAATTAACGTTGTATGTTTTAAATAAAATTTTAAAAAAATTAAAAGACATACGACGTCGGTTTTATGTATAACCAACGTTGTATGTTTTAAATATTTTAAAAAAAAATTAAATACATACAATATGTCTTTTTTTTTTTATTTAACAGCCAGCTTCAAGCACATATTTAAAATTAAATACGATATCTCACAGGTCTCAGCTCCTTCATGCACAACCCTTCTTCCTCCCTTCTCACATCTCACAGGTTCACAGCTTCCTACTTACTTCGTCAGCAGCAACCGCTAGATTTTCTATCCTTCATGATTATGAACATACTTGTGAACAGAGTGTGTGAACAGAGTGTTAGAAAATAGCACTAAAAATGGCATTTTAAGTGGTCATTTTGTTGTACAATTTAAAGTGGGGTCCACATCCGATTTGGGTCGGGTCAATGTGAATTCGGGTTCTTCGTAGTTAGACGAAGAGATCCATATATTGTACCCTCAAAATAAATAATGGGTGAATGGAAAATCCGGGGTCCACCCATGTTCGCTCCGGGAGGCACGGGAGCTGGCCCAAGGGGAATCGTCACTTGTAGATATTGAACCCGAGTTCTCCCGAAATTCCTCCCCACAAAGAGAGCTCACTTGCCACTTGAGCTACCCCATTGGGTTATACAAGGGTCTTTTTATGACTAAGTTACTTGTATAGTTTAGATACTCTCTCTGCGTGCAAGGGGTGCAAACTGGTTGATCTCAAGTAATACTATATACCTTATATTTTATTGGTGAGCATCAGATTTGTACAAGCATACAGAACACACTTGCTATATATTTCGTTGGTTTGCATAATTGTATTACTATATACTAGCATTTTTGCCTTGCACGGAATCAATTTGTTATAATATTTTAATCTGTATTACTATATACTAGTATTTTCGCCCATGCGTTGCACGGAATCAATTTGTTATAATATTTTAAAAATATTTGGATCGATATACAATTATATAAATTATAACATCGAATATAATATAACGCAATTGATGAAATTGGTTGGATCGATTATGTTTTCTGATATTTTACTTGCTTGAATTATAGCAAATAATTGTCCAATTACTTGTGCGATATACAGAGAAATTTTTTATTATTTATTTAGATAATAAAAGAGTTAATACCACAAATGGTCCTCTGACTATTGGGCTAGTACTCATTTTAGTCCTCGACTTTCAATTCGACCACAAATGGTCCTCTGACTTTCATGTTTGACCACAAACAGTCCTCCATTAAAAATTCTGTTAAGTAGGTGTTAAATTTAGGAGTATTATCGTCAACTTGATATATATAATTGTCATAAAATAGAAATATTTACAATTTTTCATCAAAACATAATTAAAAAATTAAGAAATATAAATACTCCTAAATAAAAAGACAATACACATTATAATTGTAATTATGCGTACAAAATGAAAATTTAATATTAGAGCTATCTGTTTTTAATTTAATCAACAGATTAAAAGGAAAGAATTTTTTTTAAACCTTGTTTCCATAATTTTCATGGTTGTTCATACATGGATGATTAATAGTTTTCACTCTTCATTAATCGATCAAACATTTTGTTTGGGACATAATTGAAGGTCGCCACCGTTGAATTAATATAATTAATCAAGTACAAATTGCAAACAATAATCATGGATTTTTTTAAAATTTGTTCATTTATGTGATTTGTCAAGTCCATTTTGTTGTTAAAATGTTTATTAATGTTTGAAATTAATTATGGTGTTATATAATTCACAAAAAGAAGTAATCATAATAATATTAATCAATTTGACGATATTACCCCTAGATTTAACACCTATTTAACAGAAATCTTAACGGAAGACTATTTATTGTCAAAAATGAAAGTCAGAGGACCATTTGTGGTCGAATTGAAAGTCGAGGACTAAAAGGGAGTACTAGCTTAATAGTCAGAGGACCATTTGTGGAAATCCCCTAAGTCTCGAAAGATAGGAATCTATGTAAGTTCGACAAGTAAACTAAGAGCGAAAATATAACCGGGTAACTTTGAGCTCAACTCGGAAATATTTAAGCTTAAGGTAAACTTATTGAACATTTTAGAAGTTTTCGTGTTGTAAGTCTATAGTCAGATCAGAAGAAAGCACGAGACAAGACTGGAGGAATAAGGGTCTGCGAGACATCAACTAAGTCTCGAGACATAGGCAGAGTTCGAGAGATGGGATCTCTCGAGACATCATCCAGTTCGAGACATGGATTCATCGATTATGCGAGACATCAAATCAGGTCTCGATACTTCTCCATAAGGCTGAACGGAAGTTTAAACAGCTTAGATTAAATTAATCTAAGTTTGGAGAAGAAGAATATCATGGAGATTTGGAAAGGTGGCTGCAGAACGTTATGGATCTACCGGAAGTGGATGCCACGTCAGAATTGCACAACCAACGGATAAAAAGCGCACCAATCCAAAGCCGGTCTTATTCCCTAAATCAAGGATCATGGGAATATAAAAAGAGGAACTTTTGCCTAAAAGAGTAAGTGGAGTATGGACTCTAGAAAGTGGATTAAAGAATATTCACTACAAGACAAAAGGCACAAGTTACAAGACCACCACTCCATGGAACATGCTGAAAATACTCAAGTCCCATGATCAGCATGGGAGACAATTTCAAACGGAATAGTTTTCCCTCCAACGGAATTATTCCTAAACTCTCATATATAAGGACGTGAAGACACAAGCAGAAAGAGGTTAACGAGTTCAAGCTAAGTGATCTGAGAAGTGTCTAAACAAAACGTTCAAAGTGCAAGTGCTAAATCTGGAATATCACTCTTGATATTCAACACAGCGAGACAAACACATCTTAGTGTTTGAGAGAGAGTTACAAAAGCTTAAACATACACACATCCAGAAGGTGACCGGAGCAGCTCTACATCGAATCTATTTCAACGATAGCTTGCGGTCAGATTGGAGATTGTTACATTAACTGTGACAAACAAGGGTCCTTGCTTTGGATTAAGCAAGAAGAGGCGGAGTAACCTGGCAGCTGTCTAGTGAAGATCCTGAGGCTTGAGGCGGGCTTGGTGATCAAAGCTCAAGTGCTCGAGAGGTGGAGTAACTGGAAGCGGGGAGAAAAACCTGAGGAGAGGCGGAGTAACCTGGGAGTCGTCTTGTGAAGATCCTGAGGCTTGAGGCGGGCTTGGTGATCAAAGCTCAAGTGCTCGAGAGGTGGAGTAACAAGAGCGGGGCGAAAAACCTGAGGCTTGAGGCGGGCTTCGTGATCAAAGCTCAAGCGCTCGATATTGTACTAAAAAGGGAAGTTTTAGTGCAATCCTTCTAGGGAGTTTCTAGAAGAAGAGTGGACGTAGGCGGGTTGGCCGAACCACTTAAAAATCTCTCTCTCGCATTTACTTTCTGTCTTTTATCTCTCGCTATCTAACTCTCGAACTGCACTACATATAATCACTTCTCGAACTAACTCAAACTCGTGCTAATTAAAAGGGGATAACTTATTTCCGCTGCGCATAAAACTTTGTCTTCATCTTGTGAGGTATCGAACCTAAACATCCTAAGTTCAATACACACGAGAGGTCGAAAAGATTTGCAAAATCTTATACAAGTCTATTCACCCCCCCCCCCTCTAGACTTGTACCCCATCCCCTTGGGACCAACACT
>CP025659.1:3452527-3472115 GCA_003576665.1 Ipomoea trifida | reverse complement strand
AGGGGCCGCATCACGGCCAGCCTCACGGCCGTGATACCGGCCGTGATCCCCACCGCGGACAGTAGCTGGCCACGCCACATCACGGCCCCGATCCCGGCCGTGATGGTGGCCGTGACCTGGCTGCTGTCTAGTATTTATTCCGCGTTTTTCTAATACTTGGGACATTCCGAGCCCTAGTTTAGTTTAGTGCAATTTTTCCATTCTTTAGAGTTTTCCATAGCATAGAATAGAGCAGATTTACAACATTGAATTCGGTTACAAGCTTGGAATCAGTGTTTTGGATTGGAATTGATGAATGTAGTGTATTGAATGATCACAACAACTGTACATGGAATACCTAAATACATATAGTCTAATACAAGGTATAGAAGTCTAGGAGTGGTAGGCTACAAGAGTCCTATTACACCCCCTCAAGCTGAAGGTGGTAAACACACAACATTCAGCTTGCCTCGGAGCAACTCGAACCGCTTGACTGATAAGGGCTTGGTGAAGATATCAGCAACCTGATCTTGAGTAGGGACAAAATGAACCTTGAGAGCACCAGAAGTAACCTTGTCTCGCACAAAGTGGTAATCCACCTCAACATGCTTTGTGCGTGCGTGAAATACCGGATTAGCACAAAGATATGTCGCACCGAGATTGTCACACCATAAGGTGGGTGGAGAGGCCAGTGACAACCCAATCTCACCCAATAACGAGACAATCCATGACACCTCAGCAGCAACATCAGCAAGGCCCTTGTATTCAGCCTCTGTCGAAGACCGAGCCACAGTCCGCTGCTTCCTACAAACCCATGAAACAAGATTATCACCAAGATAGACCGCAAAACCACTAGTAGATTTGCGATCAAGAACATCGCCAGCCCAATCCGAATCAGAGTATCCATGCAAGACCGATGGCAAGGAGGAACGCAATTGCAGACTATAGTGATGAGTAGCCTTAACATATCTCAAGACCCTCTTCAACAGCACCCAATGAGAAACCAATGGAGAGTGCATGTGCTGACACAAGCGATTCACTGCATAAGAGAGATCTGGCCTAGTCACAGTCAGATATTGCAAGGCACCGGCGAGACTCCGATACTGAGTGGGATTGTCAAACAATTCATCAGACACAGTGGTCACACGAGCCGTAGAAATAGGCGTAGCAACAGGTTTGCAGTCAACCATCCCAGCACGATTAAGAATATCAACAATATACCTGCGCTGAGAAAGAATATAACCACCATCAACAGGCACAGTTTCAATCCCAAGGAAGAAGTGTGGCGTCCCAAGATCACGAATCTTGAATGTGGAAGACAAACGCTGCAAAAGCTCAGAAACAAGAGTCGAATCACTCCCTAGCACAAGGATATCATCGACATAGACAAGAATAAACAAGTGAGATGCAGCAGTAGTCCTATAAAACAAAGAGATGTCAGTCTTTGAGGCCGTGAACCCAACCGAAAGCAGAAAATTATGCAGGCGCGTGAACCAGGCCCGCGGAGCCTGCTTCAAGCCATAGAGGGATCGCTGAAGTAGACAGACGTGGTCAGGAAAACGCGGGTCAACGTACCCGGGCGGTTGCTTCATATACACAGTCTCCGCCAAACGCCCATTTAAAAAAGCGTTGTGAACATCCAACTGACGAAGAGTCCACCCCCGCGCGAGAGCCAGAGACAACAGGAGCCGCACAGTCGTAGGCTTCACCACCGGACTATAAGTATCGAAGAAATCCTCACCGGCTACCTGGTTAAACCCCTTTGCAACCAAACGCGCCTTGAAACGCTCTATGGATCCGTCAGCCTTGCGCTTGGTGCGAAACACCCACTTGCAGCCAACAATATTCATACTAGAGGACACCGGAACCAACCGCCATGTTTGATTATGAAGCAGCGCATTAAACTCCTCATCCATCGCAGTACACCATTCAGGATGCCGCACAGCCTGAGAATAACACGTGGGATCTCCACCAGTAGCTAATAAGGCACGCAAGGGCGAGGAACCCTCCATATGACGCAGGCGCATGGCATGAGACCGGGGCGGTGGAGGCCCACGAACACGACCCCGGCGAGCACGCGGAGCAACAGAACCCGAGCCAGCACCAAGATCAACAGACACATCCACAGGAGGAGTAGCCAAAGGAGGCACAGACTCAGCTGGAGGCGAGACAACCAAAGCACCAGCACCCCAGGGCTTAGCAGGCAAGGGAGAAGAAACCTGCACATCAGAACTAGCCAAGGGAAAAACACCCTCATCAAACCGTACATGCCGACAAATGAAAATCTTACCCGTATTAAGGTCCATGCACCGATATCCACGAAAAGACTCAGGATAACCAAGAAAGACACAGGCAGAAGACCGAAAAGCAAACTTATGACGGTTATATGGACGGAGATATGGGAAACATAAACAACCAAAGACCCGGAGATGAGAATATGAAGGAGTAGAACGAAACAAGTGCTGAAAAGGACTAACCATATGGAGAACCGAAGATGGTAAGCGATTGATCAGATAGACCGCAGTCTCAAAAGCATAGTCCCAATATTTCAATGGAACAGACCCCTGAGCAAGAAGAGCGAGCCCAGTCTCAACAATATGTCTATGACGCCGCTCAACACGACCATTCTGCTCATGCGTATAAGCACATGACTTACGATGAACAATGCCGAGAGACGACAAGACCGAACCCAATTTTAAATACTCACCCCCTAAATCCGATTGTATTGACTTAATTTTACGGGAGAATTGATTTTCAACCAAAACACGAAATTTATCAAACACAGCATATAAGTCTGATTTAAGACGCAGGGGAAAAAGCCAACAGTATCTAGAAAAATCATCAACGAATAGAACAAAATATCGAAAACCAGTAGTAGATAAAACGGGCGCAGGGCCCCAAATGTCTGTGTAAATTAAATCCAATACAGCAGAACTAGTCGAACTAACACAGGGTAAAGCGAAACGGAAAGACTTTCCCAATTGACAAGAGGAACATAAGCTAGACGAACTAACATCAAACTTACTAACTAAACAACTATTCAATACTTTATTTAATACCCGAAGATGCGGGTGACCCAGAAGATTATGCCAGACACTTGAAGAAGCACGAGCAGACACGAATGCGGTAGGCAACGACGCAGCTAGCGAAAGACGCAGAGTATATAGACCCCCCGAACTCGGACCCCTAAGCAGAACGGCCTTGGTGGCGATGTCCTTAACCACAAAAAAAGACGGATAGAATTCAAAGAAAACATTATTATCACGCGCAAATTTTTGCACAGAAAGCAAGGAACTAGATAAGTGCGGAACAATAAGGACATCAGATAATTTAAGAGACTTAGGACTAGAGATACGGGCATGACCAATACGAGTAATCGACAAACCTTCACCGCTTCCAACCCGAAGCGAGTCAGTACCACGATACGGCTCAGACTCTACCAGACCATCCTCCGTCGGTGTAGCGTGGTGCGTTGCCCCGGTGTCGGGAAACCAAGCAGCCGAACCAGCAGAATCATCCACCGGCAATGCAGACGCAACGTGAACCTGCGGGGACGCCGGCTGCTCGGAGTAACGCCGGTAGCATGTCACGGCAGAATGCCCGTGACTCCGGCAAATCTGGCAGCGAGGACCACGGCCACCACGTCCACCGCGCCCAGAACGTCCACCACCACGCACAGCGCCTCTTCCGCGCCAGCCACCATCACCAGTAGACTATCGGCCACCTCCACGCCGCGAAACCATGGCCGCCGGCTGGGACTCCATCACAGGCAGAACATCATCAGTGGTGATGAACTACTGAGCACGCAAAAGATCCGAGAGCTGAGCAATAGTCACCGTTGCACCGGAAGTGACCAGAGAAGACGCCATAGCCCGGAATTCCGGTCTCAAGCCTCGGAAGATATACAGATTCTGGGTGTCAAGCGAGACCGGCTGCCCCGCCATTGCCAACTCCTCAACCAGAACCTTAGCACGACCCAGGTACTCCGTGGGTGTGCTATCACCTTGGCGCAGCTCTTGCAGCTGCGTAAGAAGTCCAAGAGACCGTGCACGAGTCACCGAACTGAAGGCATTCTCGATCTCCATCCACAACGAATGGGAGGTTTCCTGACCGAGAGCGAGATAGAGCACCTCTTCGGAGAGAGACGCCACCAACATGGATAGCACCGCTTGATCTTGCTGCTCCCAAGCAGCAACAGCAGGGTCGACAACAGAAACCAGTTCGGCAGCAGCAGCAGTCGAACCTTGTGCAGCAGACGCCGGCGGTGTTGGGCAGGGATAGGAGCCGTCGACGAATCGAAGAAGCCCCTGACTGCGAAGAAACGGCAGAGTCTGCGCACGCCAATATAGGTAATTCCGAGACGACAACTTGAGTGACACGAAGTGGTGCGCCGTGGAGAGAGATGTCGGAGCCAGAAGCGACGGTGAAGAAGTCGGAGAAGCCGTAACCGTGCGCTCGGAGGATGCCGCGGATTGATTAACGGAAGCCATGAAGAAACAGGAACGTAACTAGCGTATGATACCAGATGAATGTAGTGTATTGAATGATCACAACAACTGTACATGGAATACCTAAATACATATAGTCTAATACAAGGTATAGAAGTCTAGGAGTGGTAGGCTACAAGAGTCCTATTAGAATTGCTCTCAAGAATTGTTAGTAAAGTTTTCCCTTTTATTCTTTAATTTTGCATCTATGATTTCAATAGTTAATTCTTGCTTTGCTTTGTTTACTTCAATCATGCGTGAGTAATTCGTTTATGGGTTTGGATTAGGGGTCCATTGTTAATATTGATGTTCAATTTGTGATTATTGCATAAAGGGATTGAATCTTTTACCTAGGGTTTATGTTGATTTGGGGATTGCTTTCTACTTGTTATTGATTGATGGCCACAATTAATTGCTAGTTTAGGAGAGGGATTCAATGCAACGAAAGTTGGATGGAGACCTCGAGCCTTACCAAGTTCAACCTAATTTTCCTACTATGAGAATAGGGGTAATTTTCGGGCTTACAATGCTTAGGTGCTTAAGGTTATGATTGATGCATCACGACAGTGGGGCAATTGTAGCCTAATTCTGTTTATTGATTACGAAAGTAGCTGAATTGAATTCTTATGCGCATTGCCCATAAATCCCTAGGTTAACTTTTCTTTCCCTAATTCTGAGTTTGTTAGAACATCAAGATTACAATCCCCTAATCTGGCCCATTCCCTTATCATACAGTTAATTCCTTAGTCAATTTATTTCTTTTAATTTCCATCATTCAGTTATTAGTCGCTTGGATTCTAGTTGATTCACATACTCTAGTGCCTAGTATTCTTAATTCATACAATTACGTGCCATAGCCCCAATCCTCAGCGGAACGATAATTCACACCCATATTTTTGCTCATCATTATACATCATCAATTAATACACACAATATAATCATCACATTGGTTTTCGACATTTGAATTAGCAGAATGTTTATCTAGATTAGTTGGAGGTCATGGCATAGAAGTGGATAGCATGCCGTTGAGACGCAACTCATCCAACAAACTTATAGTCCGAGCTTGCATTATAACATCTATTTGAGCCCTTTAAGCAGTTGAATTCTTTCAGCCACAGATTGATTTTCACCCAATCAGCAAAGTGGTCCAACATCAACAACTGGAGGAGAAGATTTTTTATTTAGGGTTAAACATCTTCAATGCTTAATATGTTATATAAGTCCCTTTCAAAAAAACCAAAAAGAAATGTTATAAGTCTAGCGACGGATACATAACTCCGTCGCTAGACTTAACTAATGCCAGAAATGCAACTTAATCCTAGTGATGGATTTAACAATTTGTTGCTATCGCTAGATTTTTTTTTAATTATTAGTTTAGCGACAGATATCATAATCCGTCGCTAGATTCATTAAAAATTTGTTTATAAATATAGCTACGAAATATAAATCCGTCGCTAGATCTTTCTTCAAAATATCATTGTATAAATGTAGCGACGAAATTGAGGATCCGTCGCTAAAACGTAAAGACAAACATATCGCGATTGAAAATATAGCGACGGATTAATGTACCTGTCGCTAATCTGTAGCAACTAAAATTCCCACAAAAATTCCGTCGCAAATTTGTCCCTATTTTTTGCACGAAAATTCACCGCTAAAATTAGCTACGTATTTAACGGCAGAAAAAATCCGTCGTAATATTCGTCACAAATCCATCGCTAATCCGTCGCTAGATGTCCATGTGAACAAGAAAATATGAAAAGTATATATATTTCAATATTTGAATTTCAAATGCGCGGGTACAAGATCTCTATCAAGGAAATCCTCTGATTCTCCACTGCACTTAGTTAACTTGACTTGAAACTTTCGCTGAAGGGCCTCCGGAACGCGGCTTGTTCTTCAAAGAAGGGCTTCCGGACTCAAATTGGCTTGATCTTCAGTCCCACTTTAGCCTGACTTGATCACTTGAATTGTTTGATCTGCAATCCTCTTTTGCCGAGCTTCGGTATGTATTTCTGCAGAGCTTCTTTATGACTTTTGAAATCTTTACTCTAGAGAGAAGTGGAGCTTCAAGTGATGATTGATAACGAAATGAACGCCTCTATTTATAGGGGTGAGAATAAGAGATTCCCACTTCATCTAAAACTCTTTGATATTATCTCAAAATTAATAAATAAATATTTGAGATAATATAAACAGTTATCCAAAATAAATTTAGTCACCATAATGTCTAGGTTCATGATCCTATCACAACTATAATATCTTAAATAACAATATATAATTTGACTAAATCTTTATCAAATAATTAAATTAATTAGGCAAATATAAACTAGATTAATTTAATTAATTGATATACAAGTTCAGATAATATGCGGTCCAATATTAATAACCAATTTAATTCCATCAAAATTTCCGTGTCTACAGTCCTTTTAACAAAAAAAAATGAAAATCTGTCACTAAGTTGTCGCTAATCCGTCGCTAAATTAGAAACGGAAACGATCCGTCGATAAATCCGTCGTTATTTTTGTGTTTTTTTTAGTGTTCCTAAAATACTAAAATCATATATATTTTGTTAGAAGAATTGTGGCTCAAATCATTTTGAAATATTCAAGACCACACATTTGTTTGCTACGTGCATGGCTTCACCTAATTCTTCTCATCCACTAAGCAATTAACACCTCAAAGTTCTCAATGTTGTTAGAATAGTTATAGTATAAATACATGTTGTTTCTTACATTTCTAATGTACTCATTCTTGCATCAATATCAATTAATTCATCCTTTCTCTTTGCTTTATAACCTCACGTGTCTTTACAAATATATAATATATATATTTCATTTTAACTCTTTTAATTAAGAGTTCAATATATATATTATTATATTTTCCCATTTAGTCCATTCATTTGTTATTTCTATTATTTCCCTATTATTCAACTTCTATAATTCTCAATTTTCGATTATTCGCTTCCGCATTATTCCGCTATATTCCTAACAAGTGGTATCAAAGCGGTTTAATTGAGAATTATTTTCAAAGATGTCGACTGTTACCAAGTTCGATATCGAGAAGTTCGACGGGAAAATTAGCTTTTCTATCTGGAAGGTTCAGATGGAAGCCGTTCTAACCCAGAACGGTTTGAAAAAAGCGCTAGCTGGGAAGAAGAAGAAACTGGCTACAATGACAGATGAAGCTTGGGAAGATTTGGATGACAAGGCACGTTCAACCATTCAACTGTGCCTGTCTAAATCGGTTCTACGTGAGGTGATAGGTGAGACGACTGCGTCAGATTTATGGGACGAGCTGGATTCGCTCTACATGGACAAATTTCTGGCGAACAAGCTGCGCCTAAAGGAGCGGCTGTACACAATCCGTATGACGGAAGGTACTTCAATTCAGTCTCACTTGGATGAATTCAATTCTATTTTATTGAACTTAGAAAATATTGATGTCGTAATTGACGATGAGGATCGTGCTATTTTATTGCTTGTTTCTCTCCCTACATCATACAAGCATTTCAAAGAAATTATGTTGTATGGTAATACTCTTGATACCCTAAACCATGGGAATGAGTCCACAGTCTCGTATCTCCACGTAGCATGCTGCTGTCTCTCTTCTTGCACGATCACGAGTGTTGAGCTGCTTCACACATTTGCCCTTTTTGTCTCCTTTCTTGATTGTATAAATAGCTTAATATATTTGCTTTGTAATGCATCAATCAATTCAATACATCAATTATATATATTGAATTCATTTCCTTTGTCTTTTTCTCACGTAGGTACATATATAATATATATATATATTTTCCTTTTCTAATCTCTTTTAAGAGATTAATATATATATTATTATATTTTCCCATTTACTTTAATTCATTTGTTATTTCTATTATTTCCCAATTATTTAACTTCTATAATTCTCAATTTTCGATTATTCGCTTCCGCATTATTCCGCTATATTCCTAACATATTTAAGTTGTAACTATTTAATCAAATGCTAGTTGTGTTAGTATTTTACTCCGTACTATTTTCTCTTATTGCATGTTTGGTTCATGGAATAGGTTAGGAATGGAATAATATTCTTTGGAATAGACCTATTCCATTGTTTGTTTTAGACATATTGTCATTGAAATAACATTCCTAGGAATGAGCTATTACCTTTGCAAATGGAATAATCGATACTATGGGTCCTTTAGTATTAG
The DNA here is from genome assembly GCA_003576665.1 of Ipomoea trifida. Taxonomy (NCBI): domain Eukaryota; kingdom Viridiplantae; phylum Streptophyta; class Magnoliopsida; order Solanales; family Convolvulaceae; genus Ipomoea; species Ipomoea trifida. Next base: position 3,463,460 of record CP025659.1, on the reverse strand, counting down.
CTATTCACATGCTCTTGGGAATAGCTTTTATATTGTAAATACCAAAAATACCCTTTGCAAAAACATAATGTATTATATAAATGTATATATATAATTAATTATAATTTTATCTTTCATTAAATATATATTTAAACAAATTATATATATATATATATATATATATATATATATATATATATATATATATATATATATAATCTATACTATTAATAAAAACAAAATCCTCAATTTTAACTTTCTGCCCAAAATGCTAATATACTATTAAGATTTGCGTAATATTATAAAATATAGTAATACAATTCATATTCGTACTACAATTGTCTATTAAAATGTGTTAATACAATTCCTAATAAAATATATTATTTGTTACTTTCCTATTCGTAATACAATTCTAGATTGAAATTACTAATCATAATAATATAGTACATATATTTCCATGCAATGTAATCTATACTATTAATAAAAACAAAATTCTCGATTTTCACTTCCCGTCCAAAATACTCCTATACAATTAAGGTGTGCGACATATTGTAAAATATGGCAATATAATTACTATTCGTACTACAATTATATATTAAAATGTGGTAATAAAATTCATAATAAAATATATTCTTTTTTACTTTTCAATTCTTAATTTAAATTACTAATCTTAATAATACAATACATATTATTCCCTGCAACGTAATCTATACTATTGATAAAAAAAAAATCCTCCATTTTAACTTACCACACAAAACACTCCTATACTATTAAAGTTTGCGTAATCTATAATCTATTATCTATTATATATAGATAAAAGTAAAATCCTCCTATTTCATTTTCCCACCCAAAATTTTGTAGTCAATTAATTAAATATTTTATTGTTCAAATAATTGATAAAGTTTATTTGATAAGAAAATGTAAAATGAAAAATTAACTAATATCTATTAATTGGTAATATTGGTTCTATATTCACGTATCAATCAATCAATACTTCAATACTATAAATAAAGTTAAGGGTGTGTTTGGTTCGCACATGGGAATCGGAATCGGTATGGGTATCAAATACTTGGTAAGAGTAATGGGTTTTGGTGAAAATGTTTTGCATGTTTGGTAGTATGGTTGAATGGAATGATTATTAATAGTTGAGGAAGAAATGAGGAACGGAAATGAAACCCTTAGGGGGCGTTTGGTTCAAGTTATACAACATAACCAATGGTATGTGACATTCCAAAGCTAACATTCCTATGTTTGTTTCATTTTCATAAGGGAATATAACATTCCCTAAGTAATGCAACTTACCCTCCACATAGGATTTTAAAGGGAATGTGATTCCCTTACCTTTCTTTGGTTATGTAAGATTACCTTGGGTATTTACAAATTTTACCATTTTAATTCTAATTATTATAATATATAATATATTTTTTTATGTTAGTTTATTATATATATATATATATATATATATATATATATATATATATATATATATATATATATATATATATTTTTGTAATTATATATTTTATTTTATTTTTATTAGATCATGTTAGCTTATAAAATAATTTTATTTCTCAAATTCAAGATTTTATTTAGTTAATATTTTTAATCATGTTAATAAATATGTTAAAGGTATTAAAGTAAAAAAAAAAAATTAGTATAACATAAAAGATAACCAACAAACCAAACAGGTTTATATTACTTTCCTCAATTTTAACCAAACACATGAATCTAACATTTACAGTAATCTAACATTCTCAACAATCTAACATTCCCTAAGCTAATGTGACATTCCGTGAACCAAACAACCCTTTATTTCATTAGGGTATGGGTTTTCCAATTAATGGGGTATTCCAAACCCATATTAGTATTCTAAAAACCTATCAACCAAACAATAGGAATCACTTTGATACCCATACCCTATACCTAAACCCACCAACCAACCACATCCTAAAATCCTCCCCTTCAACTTTCGCGCCCAAACTAATATTATTAATTAATTGATAAATAAATTAATAAAATTTAATTGGTAACAAAATTGTATTTACCAAATTCTGAGAATAATTAAACCATTATAATTGTGAGAATAATGGAAACAAATTCTGCATAATAAATAATAAAATTCGTGAAAATTATGCATAACTGTATAAGAAATTATAATTTATTAATTATTATTTACACTAATAATAATAATTTGAATACTTATGTGACTCAATAGCTAAGCTTGCAGGCCGGACTATCAAACTCTAGCTAAGCTACCATCATCACCAAGCATGACCAAGACAGAAAAAGTTGTCGCACCATATTTCATTCTTTCTTAATTTCTTGCTGCCTCTTTTTTCATTGCTTGCTTTAAGCTTTTTGGTTACTTTCAGTTTTTCATCAGCTTTCTTTCTCTCATAACCCTTGACTTCACCAGGTATTGTTGAAGGGTCACCCTTACTTAAAAAAAACTTCTTGAAAAGGAAGGTGGGGTAGTATGTATTCAGGGGGTGGGGATCGGCATGGGGTGTTTGAGAGGAAGCTCAGAGCCATACCAAGCCGCCTTCAGCAGAACATTATTTTTTGGCACAAATTAAACTTGTCTTGCTTGGTGGACGAATTATTTGTCGGGTTCTTTGCGTTACATTGCACTGTGTATGCTCTACTCGGACAATAGCTTTGCCGAAAAATGACACGGTGGTGACCGGAATGGAGGTTCGCGTTGGTAGTATATTATAGTATTCAAAAAAAATTAATGTATTATGTTAATGTACGTAATTAAATTCTCTCATGATAATATTCAAAAAAAATCAACAATCAAATTAATATATGATGTATATTATAGTATTCAAAAAAATATTACTATATTATGTTAATGTACATAGTTAAATTCTTCTCCTGATAATATTCAAAAAAATAAAGATTCCAACAATCAAATTACTATATGATGTATATATATTATAGCATTCAAAAAATATTACTATATAATGTTAATGTACGTAATTAAATTTTTCTAATGATAATATTTAAAAAAAAAACAAAACTTTTGAACAATCAAATTACTATATGATGTATATTATAGTATTAAAAAAATATTACTATATTATGTTAATACGCGTAATTAAGTTCCTCTCATGATAATATAAAAAAAAATTCAACAATCAAATTACTATATGATGTATATTATAGTATTAAAAAAATATTACTATATTATGTTAATGTACGTAAAATTTCAACAATAAAATTACTATATAATGTATATTATAGTAATCAAAAAAAATATAACTATATTATTGTAATATACGTAATTAAATTCCTCTCATGATAATATTCAAAAGTAAAATAAAAATTTCAACTATCAAAACTATATGATGTATATTATAGTATTAAAAAAATATTACTATATTATGTTAATGTACATAATTAAATTTCTATCATGATAATATTAAAAAAAAAAATACAACAATCAAATTACTATATGATATATATTATAGTATTTAAAAAAATATTACTATATTTTGTTAATGTACGTAAAGTTCCAACAATCAAATTACTATATGATGTATATTATAGTATTAAAAAAAATATTACTATATTATGTTAATGTACGTAATTAAGTTCCTCTCATGATATTATTCAAAACAAATTCCAACAATCAAATTACTATATGATGTATACTATTGTATTCAAAAAAAATATTACTATATTATGTTAATGTACGTAATTAAATTCCTCTCATGATAATATATCATGCAATTCAATTATGGTTCAAAATATTTTAATCTTGCGTATTCTTTTTATTTTATATTCGTAAACAATAAAATTACTATATGATATATATTATAGTATTAAAAAAATATTATATTATGTTAATGTACGTAATTAAATTCCTCTCATGATAATATTCAAGAAAAAAATTTTCAACAATCAAATTATTATATGATGTATATTATAGTATTTAAAAAAATATTACTGTATTATATTAATGTACGTAATTAAATTCCTCTTTTAATAATATTCAAAAAAATAAAAATTCCAACAATCAAATTATTATATGATGTATATTATAGAATTAAAAAATATTAATATATTATGTTAATGTACGTAATTAAATTTCTCATGATAATATTAAAAAATTTTCAACAACCAAATTACTATATGATGTATATTATAGTGTTAAAAAAAATATTACCAAATTATTTTAATCTACGTAATTAAATTCCTCTCATGATAATATTGTAACACCCCAATTTTCACATCTTAGATTTATTACAAAATCCTAATAATACAATACATTGCGGAAGCGTCTAACCAGCAGAAAACTGGGTGTTATCGCCACGCTTAGGTATCTTTTCTATACCCAAACGCTAAGGCTATACTTACAACCTCAAATAACCATATCAATATCCAAATATGTATATATGGAAATAATCCTTCCAGGGTGTCTATTCTAGAATAGAGTAATCTTCAACCTCGACTCCCATCCTATTCAGAGCTCATCGGCCACAGGGGCCCACGCTAGACTGCATCTAATAAAGGACACAATGAAGTGTAGTTAGCGCGACGGCTAAGTAAGGAAATCCATTGTCACTCAAAAGTAAACAAAGGTTTCAAAAAAAACATGATTCTCAGAAAACTGTACGTTTTACCCATAAGTTGCAATCTACCTGCAACCAGATTATCAACCAAAACAGTACAATATAGTATATAAGTAACATCAGCACATAACACTTCCATTTCCGAGAATTTCCATTTAATTCAAAGTGAGAATCACAACACACACACTAATGTTCGGGACACGCGACCTTTTAATTCCCACTCAATCTCTCAGCGAATAGACTTCGCTCTGCAGTATGAATAAATCATACAAGACATCTCACACTTCACTCAGCGAATAGACTTCGCTCTGCAGTATGAATAAATAATACAATACATCTCACACTTCACTCAGCGAATAGACTTCGCTCTGCAGTATGAATAAATCATACAAGACATCTCACACTTCACTCAGCGAATATACTTCGCTCTGCAGTATGAATAAATCATACAAGACATCTCACACTTCACTCAGCGAATAGATTTCGCTCTGCAGTATGAATAAATCATACAAGACATCTCACACTTCACTCAGCGAATAGAGTTCGCTCTGCAGTATGAATAAATCATACAAGACATCTCACACTTTACTCAGCGAATAGACTTTGCTCTGCAGTATGAATAAATCATACAAAACATCTCACACTTCACTCAGTGAATAGACTTCGCTCTGCAGTATGAATAAATCATACAAAACATCTCACACTTCACTCAGCGAATACACTTCGCTCTGCAGTATGAATAAATTATACAAAACATCTCACACTTCACTCAGCGAATAGACTTCGCTCTGCAGTATGAATAATTCATACAAAATATCTCACCATTCACTCAGCGAATAGACTTCGCCCTGCAGTATGAATTAATCATACAGAACCCCTCACCATTTATTTTATTCACATGGCTCAAAAACTATCATACTTGCTCAAATATATTTTCCAAAATACCCATATTTGTTAATGCTTTTTCCATTATGAAAATCCAAGTAACGAGAGTCACATTATTCCTTAAAACACCATTTTTCTCCAAGTTAATAATTATAACGCACAAAAATAATATTCGAGTCTCAAAAAAATTCAACCGATTGCCCGTAGGCTTTCAAAACATCGTAATACTCGGGATTAAAAACATCGGGGAAGAGTTTGGTCAAAAACAAGTCGAAAACAAGTCTGCGTCGCGCGGACTCGCGGCTGGCCGCCCCAGCGGACGCACGGCGGACGCAGGCGTCCGAGCCGCGTCCGCTGGTTCGGCGTGTCTCGCCGAAACTGGGCGCCCACGGACTCGCAGCGGACGCGTGTCCGTGCCCGCGTCCGGCCTTTCGGCCGTGACGCCGTAACGCTGGGCGTCGATGGACGCGCGTTGGACGCGCATCCAAGGCCGCGTCCACCCCAAATCTGACAGAAAATTTCTGGCGCAGTCCGAAAGATTGAGCCGGTAAAAATAGTTCACTAAATCTTTTTCACTTGAAATTTTTATAGTAGAACCCCAACTTATAGTACTTGATGTCAATAAAAAGTTTTGGTCATTTTGATCCGCGAATAAACACAGAAAATTCCATTTTTGCCCTCGGCAGTGTGCTGTCCAGAATTATTTTCTCTCTGGACCAGTTTTGGAAAAAAAGTCGAAAACCATACTTATACTACTCCGATCATTATGAAATTTTATATGCAGGTTCTACACTTATAGGACTACATGTCTAAAAAAAATAGGATCAAAATACCTTACCAATTTTTCCCAATAAATCTCGGAAGTTACTGCCAGAGACTACCTTGATTTTTTTCAATATTTTCATGAATCCTTAGCTTAAACTTAAGTTCTAGGAAGGATTCTAGCCATATTAACCGAATAAAACCGAAGTCTTACCTATTATGGAAGCACTCATGTTGAAGAACATGGCTATGGAGTTCTTGGATCCAAAAAGGAAGACTAAGCTTTTCTTTCTTCTTCTTTTTCCTTATGAATTTCGAAAATGGGTGTGGGAGAGAGAGAGAGGAAGGCTTGGAGTGTAGGAATGGTTTAGCTCATCCCATACTCTTCCCCTTAAATTAATATTTTATTACCATGTGGTGAAATAGGGTGACACTTGTCACAATCCTATGGTGTGTCTTGAAGAAAAGATCTATTTTGCCAGTTTGGGGTTAAATCAGATAAATGTTCGGAAGAATATAACTCAATTCGGGAAAATTTCAATATCAAAATTATTCTAAAAATAATCCCGTCATCACCCACTAAAATTGGGAATTTTTCGGTATCTCGCGAAATGTAGGTACGAAGTCCGTAACAAATTTCACTCTTACAGTTCGCCTAATCTTTCTCTTGAACTGAGTAGGAAGTTCACGCTTAATCGTGTCATGCCTAATAATCCATTTCCTAGGGAAATTCGAACTGTGTATACGTCCTTAAAAATTTTATGGTTCGTGACCGGTACGTAGATCGCAGCTTTTTAATAACTAGTCTCACTTATAAAAATCCTTCTGAAGTACCGAGAGGTCATCTCATAAATGTCATAGCTTAAAAAAAAAATTTTGAACTTTAACTTTGTCGGGAAAAACCGAGGGGTTACAAATATTAAAAAAAATTGCAACAATCAAATTATTATATGATGCATATTATAGTATTCCAAAAAAATATTACTATAGTATGTTAATGTTCGTAATTAAATTCCTCTCATGATAATATTCAAAAAAATTTCCAACAATCAAATTACTATATGATGCATATTATAGTATTCTAAAAAAATATTAGTATATTATGTTAATGTAGAGCTGCTTTGAGGATATTAGGTTTTGAAATACAATACATTATCCTCCTCTAGAGCGCTTGAATTTTCATCTGCCTATTTTGATGAGGATGCTCCAATCGATGTCATTGTAGAACAACATACGGTAAAACATAGCATGTTTCTGGCTTGGATTAAGGCAAACAAAAATACCTTGAGCCAAAGCAACTAACTTATGCAGAGATGCCAACAAAGTTCGTTTGGAAACAAGCAACAAGGGAATTTGTTCCAAGACAAGGAGGATTCTCAATTGGTCGAGTTTTTTATGTTCCTCCTCGAAGTGGTGAGATATACTATTTGAGATGTCTTTTGAATGTAATATGAGGGCCTACGTGTTATGAAGACTTAACAACAATCAATGGGATGTTGTACGACAATTACATGTTATGCACTTGGGTTATTGGAAGACGACAAAGAATATATATTGATGGAATTGTTGAAGCAAGTCAGTGGGCAACTGCAGGAGAGTTAAGAAATTTATTCACAACATTGTTATCCTCAAATTGTTTAAGTCGTCCGGAAGTGGTTTGGGACAAATGTTGGACATATATGTCCGATGATATTTTGTACAAATAACATAACATATTGAACTTCCAAAGTATGCATTTATCCATTTGCTTTAATATTTTATTTCATGTCTAATATTATTAGTTCCAAGATGGTGATGCTTTTCTAACATATATTATTTAATATTTTTTAGATTTAGTCCTCAGTGTTGATAAAATAAAAAATCAAGCATTAGTTGAGATTGAGAAATTGTTGAAAATATGTAGGAAGAGCCTACATGATTACCAACAAATGCCAATTCCAGATCTTGACTGTTCGGCCAGTTTGATGAATAGTTGGTGTATGATGAGATGTGTTATGACAAAGCAGAACTTAAAGAAGAGCACAAAAAGTTGGTATCAAATCTAACACCTGAGCAACATGATACATAAGCAATTAAGCATTGCTTTGAAACACTTGATAGTAGTATGCGTGATATATTGCGTTTTTGCAATCCAAAAAGGTTTAGAAATGCCTTTCGGAGGGAAAACTATTGTGTTTGGCAGAGACTTTTAACAAATTTTGCTAGTTATCCCAAAAGGAAGTAGATAGGATATTGTTAATGTAACAATAAATGCATCTTACTTGTGGTCGTACTGTAAAGTGTTACGGTTAACAAAAAATATGCGAATCTCATCCTCAAATAAGTTATTATGAAAAGCTAAAGCAATTCTCAGAATGGATTGCGAACATAGGAGATGGAGAAATTCATGGACAAATAATTGGATGTGAAAACATTACTATTCCAAAAGAGAATTTGCTGAAATGTTTTGGAGATCCCATTGCAACTATTGTGGAAAGTACATATTCATCATACTCCAATACCCAATATAGTCCTCGACTGTAGTGGTTTTACTCAATTTAGTCCTAAATGACTTTTTGTACTCAATTTTAGTCCTCGACTTTGATGATTTTACTCAATTTAATCCTTTGTTAAAAATTCGGTTACTTAACGGTTAGAAATAGAGTCCTAATAATAATTTCTCATCGTTCATCTCATTTGGGATGATTCCTCTTCTTCCCCCTATTAAGATCCAAGCAAAAATGTAAATTTTCGTAACCAAATATTTATTTACTCTGTATTTATTTATTTAGCGTTGAAGTTTGATTTGGTAAGAAATTTTGCATTTCTGCGTGAATCTTAATAAGGGGAAGAAGAAGGAATCATCCCAAATGGGATGAAGGATGAAAAATTACCATTAAGACCCTATTTCTAACCGTTCACTAATTGAATTTTTAACAAAGGACTAAATTGAGTAAAATCATCAAAGTCGAGGACTAAATTGAGCACAAAAAGTCATTTAGGACTAAATTGAGTAAAACCACTATAGTCGAGGACTATATTGGGTATTAACTCAAATATCTATTCATCTCTCCTTTTTTCATTGAATCACTGCTACTAGAAACTTAATTAGAAAGTACCTCTATTCCCTACTGTTATCGGTGATCGGAGGTGGGGCGTGATCGTGCGGGGTGACGACCGGCGGTGGGGCGTGATTGCGCGGGGTGACGACCGTGGGTGTGGCGAAGGGGCTTGGTCGGACTGCTTCGTCTGAGGCGCTTTGACGGACTGCTTCAGGGCGGCCGCCTAGCCCGCTTAAGCGCCCGGTCGCGGAGGAGGCCAATTCTGGCCTTCCTCGACGTGGTCAGGCGCAGCTTAGCGCCTAGGTACATATATTGCCCCTTCCGTGGTGTAAATATTGTAAATTAACATACACTTATATTAAATCACTATATTATATTCATTTTCAATATAATATTGGTTAATTTTCAAACTTTTCATGTGCATGAAAGTAAACTTTGGTGCAAAATAAAATAAAAATAAATTAAATACAATCTCATTGTTATTTGTAATTCTATTTTCCATCGTTATATTGCTATATATATAGAATTCTATCCTTTTTAAATTCATTAAATAATAATATATATGGTAATTTAATGGCAATTGAATTTATAAATAAATAAATAAATAAATATATATATATATATATATATATATATATAGAGTCAATATCAGGTGCGGTCGTGCTCTCCCGTGCGGCCGTGCAGTTCACACCACTCAATGTTACGAAATACACCACTCAATGGTAAGAAACACATCACACAAATATGCACTAATATGCATTGTGGTGTGTTTCTTAACATTGTGGTGTGTTTCTTAACATTGAGTGGTGTATTTCGTAACATTAAGTGGTGTGTGACCGCACGACCGCACGGGAGAGCACAGCCGCACCTGAACCAAAATCTATATATATATTCTATTAAAATAAAAAAAATTATAAATCAAATTAGCTAGATATGTGGAATTTAATTTCTTCTAATAAGATAAAATTGAAATCTTCAATTCAATTTATTATTTTTGTATTATAGATATTTTAAATTTCATTTGTTTTATTTTTTAAATTTTAATTAAAAATTGTTTTAAAAAATAATAATTTGATTCGAATATATATACACAGACACATTACTTTAACTAAAATAATTTTTTAATCTTTCCATGGACATTAAAATTTTTTGATAGAAAGTAAAAAATAAAATATATCAAGTACAATCTGATTGCTATTTGGTATTTTTTTCTTCATATTATATATATATAGGAAGGGGTTCGGGTTAGATAAAAGCCCAGGTGAGAAGTGAGATAGAATCTAAGCCGTAGATAAATTAAAAAAAATTCGCCACCGACGAACTTCAACAATAGTATGTTTGGGTAAATTCCGTGTGCTGTTGTCGATCAATTTTATTTTTTTTTATTCATTTTTTCTTTTCTGCTTGTGTTTTTTGTTTTGTTTTATTTTGTTTTGTTTTGTTTTAAAAAAAAAAAATTGAACGTTTTTCTATGTACTGATCTTTTTCTTTTTTTTTTTCTTTTTTTTTTTTTTTTTTTTTTTTTTTTTTTTCTTTTTTCATTTTTTGGGGTTTGTTTTGAGTTTTGACTGGGTTGGCATGTTCATGCAGACTTGTGCCCTAAAAGTAAACGTTCACTGTGAAGGCTTTAAGCAAAAAGTGAAGAAAATCTTGCAAAAGATTGTTGGTACATAATTATATTATCCAAAA
>CP025659.1:3412188-3443865 GCA_003576665.1 Ipomoea trifida | reverse complement strand
ACTATATAATATAATTAAACACCAATTCAATCAAAATGCTACACTCTCCGACCACAATTTCAGCAATTAACAAACAAACATGCAATGTTGGATGGTTTGTGTATAGCACATTAAACTTCTCTTTTGAATCATCCATACAATGAATACTCTAATATATATACTAACCAAACATTTATAGATACTAGTCATAATACTCTGATATATATTATTCTCCATCTTTTTCAGCCTAACCAAACATATATAGATACTAGTCTTAATATATAGATAACCTCTTGCCCCTGATAAAAATACTCTGATATATATGGATCAATAGGAAGCAAACTCATACACAAATAGTGTCTTAATTTGAACACACATAAGAAGGCTACAATCATGATTACACATCTTTAAATTAATTTACATTAAATCAACACATAAGCTGATGAATATGGAAGAAAATATTACGTATCACATATATTTTGAAGATTACACCAACTGTTAATATTGTATTTTCCTTGTATAACTTGTGGTTTACTTTTCTGTAGCTTACATTAAATATAATATTTCTTCTTGTATTTATTTTGCTATGATCAGTAATGAATGGTAACCTTTTCCCTTCCCTCTCTTCTCATATATCCTTTTGCTTTTCATTCAATTACGCCATTTTCATCATGGTATCCGAGCAAGGTGATGACAAGGCAAAAGAGGTTACGCCAAAGACATCAGATGAAGGTGGTGAAGAAACAGAAGTTTTGCCTGGTTGCATAGATGTGATGTCGCCTTATTTTTTACACGCTTCAGATGCTCCCGGACACATTCATGTCACCGAACTCCTCCGTGATGGCAACTAGGGGGAGTGGGTAAACGATATGCGTGATGCTTTGTTCGCTTAAAACGAGATGGGGTACGTTGATGGACCCATAGCTATGACGACACCCGATTCACCATATTTACAACAATGGATGCTTTGTAATGCTATGGTGCAAGGTTGGTTAAAAATGCTACGAATAGGGACATTTGGGTTGATTTGGAAGAAAGATTTGGATAGGGAAGTGCGCCGAGAGCCTTTGAAATAAGGCAAGCAGTTGTACTCCCACGACAAGAAAATGCTCCAGTTTCAACATATTACATGATGATGGCAATCTCACCACTGCCAAAGTGTGTCTATAGGGGATGCACATACAATATGTCAAAACAATTGGTTGATATGAAAGAGAAGGAACAACTGTACGATTTCCTCATGGGATTAGATGATGAGTTTGCTGCTGTGAAATCACAAATCCTTAGTTCAAAGAGAACACCCAGCCTTGATTAGGGACTCCTCTCTCTTGTGAATCTCTATTGGCACTTGTGGAAGCCATGTCCTCAATTTGGATGTTCTTTCTTCGAGTTGTTTTGTTTATCTCCGGGATATATGGAAGTAAGCCTTGATTACCTTTTGCCCTTAGCTTGTGTGCATTCACCTCCAAAATAACACAAGAAAGAAAGCAAACAATCCTCTTTTGACTAAAAGTAGTTAAGAGAGGATATGTAACAAGTAAAAGAAAATGAAAAAAAAAATGACAAACACTCGATTCACACAAGCATTCAGTCAAATAAAAGCTAAGTAATGACAACCTATTGCCTTCCCCAACAACGGTGCTATTTTAAAATTTGTGTATTTGTGGTGGTGAAAAACTTATGGAATATGAAAGTTAAAACGAAGAGATAAACTCCCCGAGTGTCGATCTTGAAGGAAGGAAGTCGGAAGATTACTTAGCTTTTAAGCAACGAATGCATAGTGATTCACAAGAGGATGCCATTGTGCACAAATCAAAATCAATTGTTTGGAGAAATCAAGCAACTAAAGTAAATAAGTAATGAGACAATCAATGAAAATAAACAAGGGAATGAATCATGCTCGGTTGTTATGCCTCATCTTGTGTCTATAGCAAGGGAACATTGATTCACCTAAATTGGTTATTCAAGGCTGTTTGATCTTAATTCCTTTCCACAAATAGTGTACTAGGGCTCTCTAGCTTAAGAATGCTTATTAGGCAACCAAAGGCATTAGAGGCATTTTATCGAACACTTAGACTTAAACAGCTTCCTACTAATAAGAATTCAAGATTGCAAGGAGCTAGCCTCAACACTAATCACTAACATGCTTAGATCAATGCCTCAATCTTCCAAGAGATTGGCCAAAAACTCTTAGAATCTAATCAACACTACAATCAAGAAACAAGAATAAGGAATCCAATTATAGCAATCAATTTCCACAATAGAGAATTGAAGATCAACACTAGGCATCACAATTTTGTGCAATTCAATCCCTCTAGAGAAATTAGTTACTCATCTTATGAATTAAAATCACAAAACCTAATTGCAGGTAAAGAATGTAAATTGCAATCAAAATTGAAATAGAAACTAGATTAGAAATGAAGATTACCTATGAGAATCTAAATACAAACTTCAATGTAGAATTGTTCCTTTAAACTTGAATCAATTGATGAAAGTCTTCTAGGGTCTCCATTCTCTCTCTACAATGCTATCCAAAGTAAATTGCTAATCTAAAATTGTAATCTGAAAAATTGTGATTTCCCTGAAAATTTCATAACTAAGCCTTTAAATAGACTTCACAAAATTTCCCCTATCATTAATTGCTCTGCACCTCCCGTCCACGCGTGAATTAGCACTGGAAAATATCCATGCATGCTCCACGCGTGGAGAGATGTCCTAGCTTGCCCCGGGACTTCCTTCCTTGCTTTGTTTGCTCGTTAAGTCTTCAAGCCTCGTCAATTGGTTCCCGGAACCTATAAAAACAGTCACATACACTAAAGATATAGTTTTGCAATAGACCTACGCATTAGAGCACAAAAACGCTATAAATAATTCACAAAAGGATGCTAAACGCTACTAAATAATCCCAACTTAGACCCTTATGATTCTAGTTGTCTTGGGTGCTTATCATCTCGCTAAATTAAAGGATTGAACATTAATAAAACAATAAGATTTTCTTATATTTAATAATAATAAAAATAATAATAATAATAATAATAATTTATTTAAATGAAATGATTTAATAATATAAAAAGTCCTATTTTATCATTGACTTACCAAATTGGACGAAAGCCTAACAACAAATCCACACACCAATCCTAACAAAGAATTTAACATCCTTGAGCAAAACCACACACCAATCCTAACAACAAACTTTAGAGACTAGTACAAAAAAGCATATCCGCTACACCTATAAAAGTGTTTCCGCTACACCTGTACAGGTGTAGCGGATGAAGGTGTCTGTGAAAGTCTAGGCTTTCCGCGACACCCTTTAAGGGTGTCGCGGAAAGCAAAGGATTTTTTTTTTAATAAACAATTTTTGTATACATAGTGGTGCGGTCGCACTGACCGCACGTTAAGGGGCGGCCGCACCTAATTATGAATATATATATATATATATATATATATATATATATATATATATATATAGAGAGAGAGAGAGAGAGTCATGATCAGGTGTGGCCGTGCTCTCCCGTGCGGCTGTGCGGTTCACACCACTCAATGTTACTAAATACAACACTCAATGTTAAGAAACACACCACACAAATATGCACTGTGGTGTGTTTCTTAACATTGTGGTGTGTTTCATTGTGGTGTGCTTCTTAATATTGAGTGGTGTATTTCGTACCATTGAGTGGTGTGTGACTGCACGGCCGCACCAGAAATTATTTTCTTAACATTGAGTGGTGTATTTCGTACCATTGAGTGGTGTGTGACTGCACGACTGCGGGAGAGCACGACCGCACCTGAAATTATATATATATATATATATATATATATATATAATCATCTTCCACTCCTCAAATCAGCTCGACCATCATATCATCAACAATATAATAGATCAATATCTAGAGTAATTATCATATTGTCATTCTTTTTTCGTCTAATTTTTTTCACGAATTAAGCATTCTCAGCTGGTTGAATGTGTTGAAATGTTGAGCATCCGCGACCCTTAAAAAAAGCAGGATTTCGGATTTCTTTTTTATAAAAATAATAAGAGTATCCGCGACCCTTTCTTAATTGAAAGTGTTGCGGATACACTTCTATTAAAAAACAAAAACCACATAGTCACTGGCCAAAAGAAGGCCAAAAGAAATTAAAGGTCAAATCATTTACTTTATTTTTCCGGAAGACAGAAGATAGAGCAAAGAGTCATTTTAATAAAAAAAAAATAATCACATCATATTCTAACAATGGTTGTGAATATCACGCACTTGGTGAATTCCTCTCATCCAATTGAATTTCTCACCTCACTACATCATATCACCTCAAAATAAATTCCTCATATGTCAAAGATTTAACATGCAAAAAGAAATTGTTGTGGCACTTTATCCCAACCTAAAATATTGCCCACCCTTTGCCACCTATCATGGAAAAGGATAAGTGAATAGAATTCGCAGTCAATAATTTACTTGACATTCAGTTGGCGGAGTAGTGCTCACCGGCCTGATAGTGCTTCACGAGATTCACCTAAAATTTGCAAGCTTTCCTATAGGGCTACTATACACATCTAATAATATGGTCGGCACACACCTTTGAACAAATATGGAACATGACAAATGGTGCGATGTATCTTTTGTAGAGAAGCAACCATTAATCAATAACCAAACATGAATGTTAAGTATATAGATACTAAGTAATCTATCTAATCATTATAATGTCTTCATGTATCTTAAAATTATGTACAAGAAACATGGTATCTGACATGAGAATTTTCAATTAAAGAAATTGGTCATGACTCACTTAACATATATGTATGTTTCTAAGCCAAATTAAAAACCAGAATAAAGTTGAAAAGATATGTCGTCATGCATCAAATTACATTAAAGTATGACACTTTGATTCATTCTAGCTTCCTCATTCATTCCTCATTAATTTGGTTGGCATCCTGCTCTGTGACAATTGTAACCTGTAACACCACATTATTCCCCATTTGAAGGGGTAGGAACTCACAAATGCATCTATCTTTGTTTCCAACAAGGTTGGTGTCGCATAGGTCTCTCCATCCGCCAGACAGCCATGTTCGACCATCACGCCAAACTCTTACATGTGATGTCCACTCTCTGCTTCCCATGTCACGCAGAGTCGCAGATGGAGGTAATCGAATGAAGATTGTAATCCATAATAACTTCCTTTGGTATATACTGCAGATCCAATCATATCCATTAAAACTCACATAAGTACGTAATTGAGAAAACATAATGTAGACACATACACATAATGTCAACAATATACATACATACATATATATATATATATACATATATATATATATATATATATATATCATCTTTCAATCCACCCCTCCCTCATCAACAATAAAATAGATCAATATCTAGAATAATTACCAGATTATGACGCCTTTTTCGTCTCATTTTTGTCACAAAATAAGCATTCTCAGGTTGAATGTAATGCCCTTATAGAAAAAGATCTGCTCCAAAATGCTCAGGAGTAGTGCTTTTTTTTTTTTCACACTAGCATCTCTCTTGGATCCACCTAATAATAATAATAATAATAATAATAACTCACTCAATGAAAAGTATATCACATCACATCACATATAAGACAGAAAATGAGGATTCTTAAAACTAACTCACAATAATTGGAACTTACTTGAATTACTACTATCATGGTTACTGTATCTTTTTTTCTCATGGGAAAGTGCGTCATGATCATCATTATTGCAGTTGTCATCCTCTTCCGTTATAACCATATTGGTATCTATATCCTGTTCTTTCTTAACATCTTTCTTAACAATACAACATATATCTGCCTCCAAAACAAATACATAGTGACTCTTATCACCACTACCATTTCTTATAAACTCTACCACTCGAGCATGTTCGCCGTCCACCCCTATCTTTTCACAACCGAATGGATAAACTACAAAGAAATCAAACAATGCACCACAACTGTTATAGATAAAAAATAATTGGTCTCCATTTAGGACACAGTTATCTTTCACGACTTTTTCCCATCCATTCCCAAAAAACATAGCATCTCCAATTTTTGATAACTCTATCTCCCAAATTTTCTTTTCACGGTTCCTCAGTAAAACCTTCCTTTTGAAATTTCTTCCCATAGATTCCATGTATGATGGAATTTCCTATTAAGAGAAGCAATATAAGAGGTTGAATTTGTTAACTTCATGAAACAAACATAAATTATTTTCAATATTAATTAAAACGCTATCTAAAGTTTTGCTAGGCAACAATATAATATAATTAAACACCAATTCAATCAAAATGCTACACTCTTCAACCACAATATCAGTAATTAACAAACAAACATGCAATGTTATGGTTTGTGTATAGCATGTTAAACTTCTTTTTTGAATCATGCATACAATGGATCATACGTTCTTCTCCATCTTTTTCAGCCTAACCAAACATTTATAGATACTAGTCATAATATATAGATAACCTCTTGTCCCTGATAACAATACTCATATGATTCAATAGGAAGCAAACTCATACACAAATAGTGTCTTAATTTGAACACACATAAAAAAGCTACCAATCATGATTACACATCTTTAAATTCATTTACATTAAATCAACACATAACATATGCAGAAAACATAAAACGGAATTTTGGTAAACAAACAAATTTTTGTGAGCAAGTGTACTGTTTGGAAAAAAAATCTTGTAGAAGTTAACAATTCTTTTTTGTGCTATTTCCAAAAATATAATGGATAACAACTTTATACAGATGGAACTATCTCAAAGAATTCGACTACTCATTAAAATGAGTGTTGTCTATAACCTAGCTAACTTGGTATTAAGAAAACTCAAGTAATCATGTGAAGTCATGAACTAGAACCAAATCATGGTCTATGAACCGATGGACATGGGTCAAGCCGACAACAAACCATAGTAAATAACACTTATTTCCCAATGTAATATGACTCCGAATGAAGCACATTCTTGTGATCCCTTCACCTTATCAAAATTGGCCATGACAACCAATAAGTTGGCAAACATGGAATTGAACAAGTAATTATTGATCTAATTTATTATTGTGCTTCTCTAGTTTTTCTTCCTAAGAATACTTGATATCAAACAATGAAAAACACTTGTCAAAATCAGTATGTCATTCATAACTTTGATAAGATGCGCAATACGAAGTGAACTCATGCTCAAACAATGCCTTAATTTGTGTTAATATTGCAAAATCAACTAAAAGCTACCATGAAAACGTTCAAGATAATTTTGACTTACTAGAAATAATATTGCAAAATCCACTAAAAGCTACCATGAAAACGTTCAAGATAATTTTGAGTTACTAGAAATATTAAATGACGATGTCATAGCATCAACGCTAGATAAGTAAAAATACTTAATGGGAAGGAAATATATATGGCATTTAACAGCATCCACATTTGAATATACTTCATTAATAATAATTCTACAATCTTGACTAAACATGTCTAGATTTATTTACATTAAATAAACACAAAAGCACTGGTAGAAACAAAAAATAAATAAATTAGGGAATCTATATACGTACCAATTTACAAGAGGAAGTCTCTGCGTAAAACATTTTGTGAAAGCTGAAGCTTCTCTTTTGTGCCATTTCCAGTATTAGATCAGATCAAAACTTCTACGCTTCAACCTCAACCTATCGAGCGAAAACATTATATTGTTAATGGAAGTACCTAAAGTTACCCAAACAATACACATATATTGAATTGCTGAATGTAATCCTAATCATGTTATCAAATTCAAGTAATATTCTTCTCCGTTTAGCTATATTTAAATAAAAAAAAAATTACCCACTAATTGACAATTCATGCTGACAAATGTAGAGTAACAAACATTATAAATTAAAATGTGAACAAAAATTAAATAATCATGTATGAGAGAATGGATATGGTTAAAATAGACTACAAACTATGTAACAAACACCATTGCCAACTGTAATTTAATTCAGTATTAGATAAACTCATTTGACTGGCACTATAAACTTTCTCATTTATGTATGAGTTGTACTTTTAAAAAATATAGTAATACACATTAATCAAAATTACCATAAATATTTTCTCCTATAGTCCTATATTTTTTGAAATATATAGTATCCTATAGTCCTATATAGTATAATGTATATTGAATTATTATATTACTAATTACTCTATCTATCTATCTATCTATCTATATATATATATATATATATATATATATATATATATATATGGTCATGTTCAGGTGTGGCCGTGCCTTCCCGTGCGGCCGTGCGGTTCACACCACTCAATGTTACGGAATACACCACTCAATGTAAAAACACACCCACAATATGCACTGTGGGTGTTTCTTACATTGTGGTGTGTTTCTTAACATTGAGTGGTGTATTTCGTAACATTGAGTGGTGTGACGCACACCGCACGGAGAGCACGACCGCATTTGAACAAAATCATATATATATATATATATATATATATATATATATATATATATATATACATATATATATATATATATATATATATATATATATATATATATAATATATAATAATGGTGTGTATTTAACATATGTGTTTCTAATAAGTGTGGTGCATTTTAATACGTATAACGGTGCATATTTTAGCACATGTTTTCTAATATGTGTAAATTAATTTGTGTAAATAGTGTATGCTTATAATCTGACATGAGGCACGTTGTGGTACATTTTAATATGTAGAATGATTGTTTTATTAAGTGTATTGATGAATTTTAAGTGAATAGACGCATTTGTGTATATTGTGTGGAATGGTGTGTTTTATCGGTCCTCTGGTGCGTTTTAGTACGTAGAATGGTGTGTTCTGTAACATACATATATTGCGCGTTGTTTTGATTAGTTTATATGATCTAATGGCTGAAAATAGGCCACACGACCACACCTAATGACCAGGCCACACCTGAACTCTACCCTATATATATATATATATATATATATATATATATATATATATATATAGAAATCTGTTCAAATGTGGCCGCGCCTTCCCGTGCGGTCGGTGCGATTCACACCACTCAATGTTAGAAAATGCACCACTCAATGTTATAAAACGCACCGCAATGAAAATATACAAACACAAAACACACCACACCCAAAATAATGCACCATAACTCCCTGCCCCTAATGGTGCATTTGCTAACACTGTGTGGTGTATATTTGATACCTAGTGGTGTGTTTTTTGGTGATGGTCCTAACGTGCATATTTGTGTGTGTGATTTTCAACACTGAGTGGTGTATATCTGTATACATAGTGGTGAGGCCGCACTGTTCACACTAGGACGTGGCCACACTTGAACTTACCCTATATTATATATATATATATATATGGCCGTGGCACGGCCACACCTAAGAGCACGACCACATTTGATTAATATTCTATATATATATATATATATATATATATATATACATGCGCACATTTAGAATATTTCTATATAGATTTGTGTAACAATTATACACAAATAATAATACTGCAACTTGATTAAATATTTATAGATTTATTTATATAAAATTAACTTATTTACATCAAATCAACACAAAAGAACGCACATAAAAAATCTAGAAAAAAAAAAAGAAGAGAAAAACTTGAATTTCCGTAACCAATTTATGTATGCAAGTCTTGGTGCAAAAAAAATTTAATAGAAGTTAAAACTTCTCTTTTGTGTCATTTTCAACGGTCGACACTACTACAAAAAACCCCTTTAACGTTGGTTATTTTGCGTAGTAATTCTGGACAACGTAGTAAGTAAATGATACGACATCAATTTTATAAAATCGATGCCGTATGCCTTTTAAAAAAATAAAGAAATGATGTTGATTTTTCATAAAAAATCGACGTCGTTAATTTAATACTTTTAAAAAAAAAAAATTTGCGAAACGACATAGGTTTTTTGACATTTCTCTTTCTTAAACAAATAAATAAGAAACAATGTCAGTTTTTTTTTAACAAAATTGGCATCGTATCTCTTTATTAATTTTTTTTCAAAAAGATATGAAATTTTTGTTTTTAAGACCCGACCCCTTTCACGGACAAGGATTTGTGAATCGGTGTGACCTAATTTGAAATATAATTTAATATAATTCCTATAATTAAAGTTCATCTAAATTTCTCATACATAATTATTGCATAAAAATACAAAAATTACCACCTATTACAAAAAATTAATTCAAAACTATTTAAAAATATTTATAACAGTCCAGAAAAATTTTAAAAAGTAATTTGAATGAAATTAAAATTATTATTTTTAAATCAAAAAAATTAAAATATTAAAATAATACTTAAAAAAATTTAAAAAAATAAACTCACAACGAAGAAGGGAGGTGGTGGTTGTGGCAGCGGCGTTGGCAGAGTGGCGACCGTGGTGGACTATGACGATGGTGGTAAGGAAGAGGATGAGGATGAGGAAGAGGAAAAGAAGAAGAAGAATTAAAACGAAAGAGGAGGTGAAGCAGTGGTGGACGGTGATGGTGGCTGTGAGGAGGACGAGATGGAGAAGAAGAAGAAGAAAAAGAAGAAAAAAGATACTTCCGAATTTCATTAATACTTCCGAAAAAGAGGGCGGTAGGTGGGTGGGTAGTGGGCAGCAGTTGGCACCACCTCATCCCAAAGAATTTCATTAATACTTACGAATTTCATTAATACTTCCGAAAAAGAGGGCGGTAGGTGGGTGGGTAGTGGGCCCTTAGTAGTTAGCACCACCCCATCCCAAAGAATTTCATTAATACTTACGAATTTCATTAATACTTCAGAAAAAGAGGGCGGTAGGTGGATGGGTAGTGGGCCCTTAATTAGCTGTTGGCACCACCCATCTCAAAGAATTTCATTAATACTTCCGAATCTAAATTAAAAAGAAAAAAGATACGACTAGGGGCTGTAGTAGGCGGACCTCTAGATAGCTTGCTCCATAGCGAGCCTCTCTGCATGACAAACTCTATCCAATACCTACTCCAAGCCATCTAGAAGATACATTAGACAATTGAAGGAGCAACTTAGGAGAAATTATAAAGGAACAAATTACAAACAATATGTGAATACATGCAATCGATGAAAATAGCAGTTGGATGGTTGATGATGAATACATTAATGGTTGTATTCTTGATGGACTTTGCAATGAATACAAACTTCATCGGATCGGAGTTATGAAAAATATCTACACAAAGAAGCCTCCATCCAAATTAAATAATCGAACATCCAACAATCAATTTGTAATGAATACAAACAATCAAAATCGCAATACTGTACTAGACTTCCACCAAACAACAGACCCTCAAAATTTGTCTCGATGAGGAATGTGTTTCTGTTATTCAATAGTAAACGTAAACGTACAAGCTAATATAACAATAGAATACGAGTTCTAACTAAACACAAACTCTAGTGTTCCAATACTCCCCCTCAAGCACAAGGGTGAGAAACAACATTGAGCTTGTCCCTCAAAGTAGTGAAACGAGGACCAGCCAGAGCCTTGGTGAAGATATCAGCTGATCCTTAGTAGAAACAAAATGAACCTGCAACTCCTTCTTAGCTACCTTATCACGTACAAAGTGATAATCTATTTCAACATGCTTAGTCCTAGCATGGAAAACCGGATTAGCACACAAGTAGGTAGCACCTAGATTGTCGCACCAGAGAGACGGAGGCACAGAAGGACCCAGACCGAGCTCACGAAGTAATGACACCAACCACGTGACCTCAGCAGCAACATCAGCCAAAGCCTTGTACTCAGCCTCAGTCGACGAACGAGCAACAGTGCGTTGCTTGCGACAAGTCCAAGACACGAGATTACCACCAAAGAAGACAGCAAACCCACTAGTAGACTTCCGATCAGCAGGATCACCAGCCCAATCGGAGTCAGAATAAGCATTGATCGCAATTGAGTCAGACTTACAAATACGAAGACCATAATGCAGAGTCCCCTTGATGTAACGAAGAACACGCTTCAACATACTCCAGTGAGCCGTAGTCGGAGCATGCATAGCCTGACAGAGCTTATTAACCGCAAACGACAAATCAGGCCGCGTGACGGTGAGGTACTGCAGAGCCCCGGCAAAACTCCGATAGTGCGTAGGATCAGCATAGGGAACCCCATCATCAGTAGAATCACGAACCAAAGAGACGGGAGTAACAAGCGGCTTACAATTAACCATACCAGCACGCTTCAGAATATCCCCCATATATCGCTGTTGAGATAGAAACATCCTGGATGACAATGACACAGTCTCGATGCCAAGAAAGAATGAAGGAGCACCCATGTCACGCACCTTGAACTCAGACGCCATCTGAGCTACAAGACCAGAAACTCGAGTCGAATCAGCCCCCATGACCAAAATGTCATCCACATAAACCAGCAGAAATAACGGAGTCGAGCTCTTAGAATAGATGAATAGGGAAACATCAGTCTTCGAAGGCTTGAAACCAACTGAAACCAAAAATGTGTGCAGACGAGTGAACCACGCCCGAGGGGCCTGTTTAAGACCGTAAAGAGAGCGCTGCAAAAGACACACATGACCGTGTACAGCTTTGTCCTCATACCCAGGCGGCTACCTCATATAAACCGTCTCATCAAGAGCACCATTCAGAAACGCGTTATGAATATCCAACTGCCGAATAGACCAGTCACGAGAGACAGCCAAGGACAACAGAAGCCGAACCGTGGTAGGTTTAACAATAGGGCTGAAAATCTCGAAGAAATCCTGCCCAGCCACCTGGTTAAACCCCTTGGCGACCAAACGAGCTTTATGACGCTCAATCGTGCCATCAGCCTTACGCTTTGTTCTGAAGACCCACTTGCACCCCACGACATTCATACCAGGAGCAAAGGGAACCAAACGCCACGTCTGGTTATGCAGCAAGGCATTAAACTCTAAGTCCATCGCCTCACGCCACTCCGGAAACTGCACCGCCTGTGAGTAGCATGTAGGGTCTGAAACACCAACCTGAGCAGTCAAGGCAGCAAAATGATCGCCCGGCTGGGACTGACTCCTGAGTTTCATAACATGAGAACGTTCAGCAGGCCTCTGAACGCGACGAGAGCGAGTAGGTTTGCGAGAAGTCTCATTGGTAACCGGCTGTATTTCAGTATCAGTAATAGTCCGGGAGCTAGACTCCTGTAAATCCACAACAGGATCAGCAACAGCCAGAGAAGATGCACCAGGCATGTGAACCGTGCCCACAATAGAACCAGCAGCAGTCGAAGAAGAAGTGCCAGGCACACGAACCGTGCCTACACCCCACGGCACACCAGTCACCGAACTAGCACCCTGCACAGACTTAGATGAAACAAACGGGTAAATAGTTTCATCAAACCGCACATGACGGCTAACAAAAACCTTGTTAGTAACTAAATCCATACATCGGTAGCCGCGGAATGATGGTGGGTAACCAAGAAAAACACAGGGAGCTGACCGAAAATGTAACTTATTTTTATTGTAGGGTCGAAGTAAGGGGAAACAGAGACAACCGAAGACCCGTAATGAAGCATAGGATGGAGGAGAACGATGTAACTTAAAATGAGGGCTGATATCACCTAGTACTCGAGTAGGCATTTTATTAATTAAGTGAACTGCGGTTTCAAAAGCGTAATCCCAGAACCGACTAGGAACAGAGGCCTGAGCCAACAGAGCCAACCTAGTTTCAACTATATGCCGATGACGGCGTTCTACCCTGCCATTTTGCTCATGCGTATAGGCACACGATTGCCTATGATTAATACCAAGAGAAACAAATTTATGGTGCAACTTTTTATATTCTCCCCCTAAATCAGACTGAATAGAAACAATTTTAAGATTATATGAGCGTTCAACAAGAGCATGAAATTGATCAAATATGGCATACACATCAGTTTTAGAACGCATAGGATAAAACCAAATATAGCGAGTATAATCATCAACGAATAAAACGAAATAACGAAACCCATTACAAGAAAGTAACGGGGCTGGACCCCAAATGTCTGTATAAACTAGCTCTAAGACACGAGACGAAGTAGTACCAACTCGGGGTAAGGGAAACCGAGAGGACTTCCCTAACTGACACGATGAACATAAATTCGAACTAATACGAGAATCAACTGAACAAGACTTCAAAATCTGACGTAAGACACGCGTATGCGGATGACCCAACCTATTGTGCCATAAAGAGGCTGAAGCACGAGCGGCAACCAACGCAGCAGGACCCGAACGAGAAACCGGCAACGAATACAAACCACCCGAAGCCTGGCCCCTAAACAGAACCTTCTTGGTGGAAAGGTCCTTTACAAGAAAATAGGTAGGATGAAACTCAAAAAAGACTCGATTATCTTTAGCAAACTTTTGTACAGATAAAAGAGAAGCAGACAGTTCAGGGACATGCAAAACATCAGACAAACGAAAAGTTTTATCAGAAGCAACTACCGTAGTAGAACCAGTACTAACAATAGGTAAATTGTTACCGTTTCCCACTCGCAGTGAGTCTGTGCCGGAGTAACTAGCCGCAGATGACATCAAAGAAGGATCCGGTGTTGCGTGGTGCGACGCACCAGTGTCGGCAAACCAATTCTCCGTAGCAACAGAACTTGCTTCCTCCGTCGGACCATGATAGGCCATGTGCGCCTGCGGTGAACGAGCCTGGTCGTAGCGGCGGTAGCACGAAGCAGCGGAATGGTCGCCGATGCCGCAGATCTGACAGCGACCGTGGAGCGATTCCGGCCGCCACGACCGCGACCACGCTGCCGACCACGATTTCCTCCACCCTGAGACTGACCACCGAATCTGCCACCTCGCCGAGCGGCCATCACAACCGGAGCAGCCTCCACAGAATCATCAGCGTAGATAAACTCCTACGCCACCAGGAAATCAGCGAGCTCGCCTAGCGTCACCGGAGCACCCCGCGTCAATGGAGCGACGAGTGGCCGAAACTCTGGACGGAGCCCCCGGAAAACGTAGAGGTTTTGGTCGTCAAGCGACACCTCCCGACCAGCTAACGCCAAGTCCTCGACCAAAACTTGCGCCCGGCCAAGATAATCGGAGATGGAAGAATCAGCTTGCCGGAGCGCCTGTAACTGGCCGAGAAGCCGAAGAGCTCTGGCACGCGTCGTGGATCTAAGCGCCTGCTCGATCGACAACCACAGCTGCCGCGCCGTCGCACGTCCGACGGCCAAGTGCATGGTTTCCTCCGACAGAGAGGAGATCAGTAACGAGAGCACCGCCTGGTCCTGACGCAGCCACGCAGTACGCCTTGGATCATCCACCGTCGGAGCAACAGCAACAGGCACAGCAGCAGAAGACCCAGCCGTAGGAACTGTCACCGGCGTGGGAGCAGGAGGACATTCGGACGTTCCATCAACGTAACTCAGCAAGCTTTGGCCACGCAAAAAAGGAACCATCTGCGTACGCCAAAAAAGAAAGTTGTGCGCCGTGAACTTGAGGGAAACAAAGTGGTGAGCAGATGATAAGGTTGTATGCGGAGGTAACGGAGTGGACATGGCAGCTTCGGAAACAGTCCGTTCGGAGGATTCTCCAACAGAGCCGTCGTTAGAACCGAGTTGCGCCATACCCTAAACCTGACCATGATACCAGATGAGGAATGTGTTTCTGTTATTCAATAGTAAACGTAAACGTACAAGCTAATATAACAATAGAATACGAGTTCTAACTAAACACAAACTCTAGTGTTCCAATAGTCTCTATTCCTACCGATTCCATGTCTCTAAAGTTGATAATCGTATTATGCGTGGGATGGAAAAAATGTTTGGGTTTGGGAAAGGTTTCACCCCTCAACGTGTGCGGTGGATTCAAGCAACACGTGGAAGTCTCTTTTTGGTGACATGGAGATTCAAACCCATGACCTTTTGCATGGCTCTAACCCATGGATACCAAATTAAAGCATGTGCTCCATCCAGGCTAAGCTAGTTGGATTGCATGTATATGCTCCTCAACGTGTGTGCGGTGGATTTTCAAACTAAAAGGCTAAGCTGATAGTTGGACTGCAGAACACGTTGATTTCCAAGCAACACGTGGAAGTCTCTTTTTGGGTGATTGCACATAGAAAGCTATGTCTCAGGACTTAAACAAGCTAACCTAGACACACAGAATGTCAAGCAACAGTATATAAATATAATTTTGACAAGCTTCAATTCACTCCTCCCTCATCAACAATATAATATTGATCGATATGTAGAATGAAGAGTTGTGTTTTAGCGGGAGGTGGAAAGAGTGTAGGTGATAAAACGGGAAGAAGTCCCCGAGTGTCGGTCTCAAGGAAAGGCAAGGAGGGAGTTGGTAAGCAAGGGATTAGTCATAAGGGTGCCTAGTGTTCGGAAGCTAATCCTAAAAGGATAGGTGTGTAAAGCATGCTATGGAAAGCAAACTAAGGTAAAAGAGTATGAAACAATCTATGTGGAAAAGGATTTGGACCAATCTAGCAAGTATGTAGGCTCTTGATTTCCTAAGAGTTTATGGTGTGGCAACACTTTAATGGATGTAATTGAGACAAAAACACAAACACCTAAGCCATTCTCATGGTCCTAGGACTCTCTTCTTTACAAAGGGATATTCTCATAACTCCTAAGTTCAAAGAGGCATTTTAGCAAACACCTTATGTGCATAATTTGTCTTCCAATCCCCCTTCTCTCAAAGGTGGGAAGGAAAAGTGATTGGAGAGGTCTCACTCACTCCCTACTCTCATAGGTGAGTGATTCTAACCCTAACTCCCTAAAACAACCGGCCAAATTGTCCTAGAGTACAAACAAACACTCCAAACACTATCAAACATCCACTAAGCATCATTCAAACCATAATTCAAGACATTAAGCATTCAAGAGATTCATACAAGTTCAATTGATCCAAACCACAAAGAATTTTAGCCAATCATTCTAAGAATCAAAATCATCATTACAATTGATCAAAAGAAGAAAACAAAAATCAAATTCAAAGTGCAATTCAAGATCAAATCAAAATTCAATATCAAAACAACTAAACAAATCAAAAACTAGAAATTGAATTAAAGAGCTAGAAATTGGAAATGTTACTTGAATGTAGTAGAAATCTTGACACAAGCTTGAGCAATCCAAAGTTGAAGTGAAGATCTCTCTAATTCTAGCTAGTTGACATGAAAATTGATTGGAAATTGAGTGTGGAGTGGAGAGGATTTTGACCTAAATTCTAGAGAGAGAATTTTCCTAAGATGAACTAAGATGGAAAAATGAGATTCCCCTGAAAAACTGCTCCAAGCTCTATTTAAATCGTGCAACCCGCCAAATCATTTTGCGAAGGACGCCCGACTGGACGCGCGTCCGAGGCGCGTCCAGAGGGTTCTGCTGCTGCGCTGCTTTGCAACTTCAGAGCGGTGAGAATCGGACGCCGGCGTCCGAGGCGCGTCCGCAGCAGAGCTCGTGAACTTCAGAGAGCTGATATCTGGACGCCAGCGTCCGTCCGTCGTCCTCCGCGCGTCCTCAGCAGACTGATCTCAACTTCAGAGAGCCAATAGTTGGACGCGGCGTCCCCTCTTCGTCCGGCGGGCGTCCACAGCAGACTGGCTTCAACTTCTGCGAAGCAAAATCTGGACGCACAGGGGTGGACGCGCGTCCTACGTGCGTCCGTGCCCTGTGTCCCTTTTCCACTTTTTGGCTTGTGAGTTTATCTTCGAAATCCGTGTCTTTTCCATCTTTTTGCACCATGTTTACCTACAAAATGATTAAGGTAGTGTGGATTAAGGTCTATTGACAATATCAAGCGTATTAATGCAATTTGAGTCAAAAACTAGCATAAAACTATCGATTAGGCACAACGTGGCCCTAAAACGACCTTACAACCGTGACATCTTTTGCACTTATCATAGAATAAATACCAGATTGCCACACCTTGTTTGTCTAATTTTTGTCATAAAATAAGCATTCTTAGGTTGAATGTTATGCCCTGATAGAAAAAGATATGCTCCAAAATGCTCAGGAATAGCGCTTGTTTACACATTAGCATCTCCCTTGGATCCAGTTAATTAAAAAATATTAATAACTCACTCATAGTAAAGTGTATCACAACCTATCACATACAATAAGACAGACAATGAAAATTATTAAAAACTAACTCACACTAATTGAAACTTGCTTCAATTATTATTATTGTTGTTGTTGTTGTCGTTGTTGTTGTTGTTGTCGTCGTCGTTGTTGTCATTGTTGTTGTTGTTGTATCTCTTTTCCTCCCGGGAAAGTGCATGATGATCATCATCGTTGCAACTTGCAATTGTCCTCCTCTTCTACTGCATCCATAGCATCATTCTCCTCCTTTCTTGCATTGACAACCATATCCATATCTAAGAACTTTATCATATATGTAGGAGTTGTACTTTAAAAATATAGTAATACACATTAATTAAAACTACCATAAATATTTTCTCGTATATTTTTTGAGTACACTGAAATATTATATTACTATATATATATATATATACACACACATTTATAATATTTCTATATAGATTTGTGCAACAACTATACAGAAATAATAATACTGCAATCTTTATTAAATATTTCTACAATTTAATTATATATTTTTTAAGCATTCCATAATGAACAATTACAACAATGCATAATATATAGTATTGTAATATTAAATTTTTATTTTAGTAATTAAAATTAAAATTAGGATTATTGGCGTAAAAATTAATGCAAACACTTTTGTTGTGATAAGTGTATTCAAACCTTTAAATTTAGTGAAAAAATTATAACATTTGTAACACTTTTATTGTATTTATATGTCCTTTGCTATGAACAGATTGGACAAGCAGGCTGCAGAAGGTTATGGATTGATTGATGATGACTATGAACAGTGTAAACAAGAAGGTGGTGGCAATCGGTAAACAAGAAGGGTATGTATAAATTTGCTTGGGCATGTCAAATCATCAACTCTTGCAAGGTTCCGGTTGTCATTGTTGGATCCATTTCCTTCATTGAAGCACTGGTGGAGGAAGCTCTTTTCCAGTTCAAGTCCAACTATATCTTGGTTGCTTCATTTGGCTGGATGTTTCTCCCCATGGTCGGTCTGGGGTGGAGGAGGTTTCCGATCAGAGCTTCATGGCTAGCGTCTTGGAAACACCCAGTGTAAACGCGAAATATTTGAATTGTATATATCAAAATTCAAAGTATCGGTTACAATAGAGTAGTATGTATCAAACGAAAGAGTGGTACAATCTCTGTATAGAAGTCCTCTGATTCTCTACTAAAAGTACGCTAACTTGAAGTGTTTCGAATTCGGAATGTGCCGAATTGGAAGTATGCCGAGTTCAGAGTATGCTGAACTGGAAGTATGTCGAGTTATGCTGACTTGTGCCGAGTTGTGCCGAACTATGCCGAGGTATGCCGAGTTATACCGAGCTATGTCGAGGTATGCCGAGTTCGGGGTATGCCGAACTAGAAGTAGATCGAGTTCAGAATATGCTGAACTGGAGGCGTGCTCCCGATGAGATGCAGATCTTCAGAGCTTCAGAGTCTTCTGATCCTCAATGCCTTCAATGCCTTTAATCTTCAAAGTGAAGCCACTATTTATAGTGGTGAGGGGTAGAGAAAATCTAACAAACCCCATCCT
The DNA here is from genome assembly GCA_003576665.1 of Ipomoea trifida. Classification (NCBI taxonomy): domain Eukaryota; kingdom Viridiplantae; phylum Streptophyta; class Magnoliopsida; order Solanales; family Convolvulaceae; genus Ipomoea; species Ipomoea trifida. Next base: position 3,424,300 of record CP025659.1, on the reverse strand, counting down.
TTGAATTTAATTTAACATTTTGAATTAAATTCAAGGAATGTACCTGGACATCATCATGTCCAGGTTCATGATTTTATAATTTTGAAGCAATTTATAATGTCCACAATTTCTTCAAAATTATATAATCCACATATATTCTTCGTGGGCCAAACCAAGTCCAAGCCCGTCAATTTGAGCAGCCCAATTGATAGTCTGGTTCAACTCAATTAATTATTCCACCAACTTGGGCCGAACAATCCAACATCTAATTACTTTTAATTAATTAATTAGACCAATTAATTATTTAATGGGTCATTTAATTAACCCAATTAAATAAATATCAGCCCAATTTAATTAATTAAAGCAATTAATTTAATAACAAACTATCAGCCGTGGCCCAATAACATTATTTGAATTTTCAGTGCCAACAAATTGCCCCTTCGAGACTTGCTTGGCGTGCTTGGCGTGCTTCAGATGCAAAGAGAAGGAAGTCTCGAAATTTTCAGTAATCCAAGAAGCTAAATTTGCAGTCCATATTTGCAGGTAGCAACTCATTACATTTAAAAAAGCTCAATTTAACAATAACCCAACAGGAACCATATGCAATATGCCAATGACATCCATAACCAACGACCCATTTCATTTTAGCCGAACTTCAATTTTAACTTGGACCCTTAATTTCTTTGCACAACTTTGATAGGTAAACCATAACTTTGACTAAGATTGGTCTTAGAATTCCACACAATGACATAATCCTTACCTCATTATAATTTACCACCAAAGTATATCCAGTATCCCATTAATATTTCCATCACAAATTGTCCTGCTCACAACGAATCAGCTTTAGAATTTGAAAATGGAGTCCTCATCTCATCACAATTTGTAACAAACTATACCACTCAATCAGATTTGGATCAACAAAATTTGAATCCCAAGGACGTTCGAACCCGTATCAGTTTCAGGGCTTTGCACCTATAAATAGCTCTCAGGAATTTACAATTTTTTCACACCAATAACTAGAGCTGCTTGCGTTGATCCTTGCTTCAAGCTACAATCTCCTTCGTCAATGTTAAGGTAATTTTAATTTTTCTATAGTATACTATCTTCTCGATTTCTCTTTGCAGATTTCAGAACCATGAAGTCAAAGAAATCAAGAAACGAAAGGCATTGGACAAGAAACACCTGAAAATTATTTTTTGGGGCTTGTTTCTACCTTTGCTTGGCTCGCCATCTTCATAAACACTAGACGGGGACTTCTTGAAAATTAATTTTTCATGTTGTTTCTCCGCCATTGTTTGACTCACCGTGTACCTTCCTTGGAGAAAACAGTTGCTGGGTACTCGCTGGCCACGTGCTCCGGCACGTTGCCGTATGGTCATCGCAGGGTGTTGCTTAGGCACACCTCTACCGTCGCCGAAAATTAATCACAAGAGATACGGTGGAAATGAGGCACCTGGAAATTTACTTCTGGAAGTGCACTCCGCCATTATTAAATTCTCACCATCGTGTTTGTAGACGAGGAAGCATCTAGAAACTGATATTTTTCGGACTTGTTTCTATTTTATGTTCGGACTCTCGCCGTCGGCCACGGTCTGCCGACGAGCTCGTCGCCGGAAAGTGCTGACGTCCGTCGTACTACGGTATAGCGACGCCGTCACAGGGGAAGGGGAAGATCTCTACGAGCCTTGGACTTGACTCTATGGTCCACTGTTCATATAACTCATAACCCACATATATATATGTTTGTTTTGCAGTGTAGTAATACGTATATGCTGTATTGCATGTAATATATGTATATAATATAATATATGTAATGCTCTAATTTGAATTGTGCTTTGTGAATTACATATATCTATATATACGTATAAATATACATATTATATCTATCATGATTTATATATATAATATACATATGCATACTTTATGTTTGTTTATGCATATGCTTATATATATATATATATATATATATATATATAATATGTGTGTAGTGTAGGTATGTATATATAATATATATAGAGTACGTAGGTGTATATATATATATATATGTTTGCTCTTTTTTTTTTTTTCTTTTTTTTTTTTTTTTTTTTTTTTTTTTTTTTTTTTTTTTTTTTTTTTTTTTTGTTTTGTTTTTTTTGTTTTTTTTTTTTTTTGTAGCTGTCTAACAGTACGTAGTGTATATGGTATGAAGGGTTTTTGTTTTGTTGTCTTTGCAGGTTGCACAACGTAGGGTCGGAATATACATACACGTGGACCACAATCACCACATACATAATCCAGGTTTATTTTTTTTTCCACTGTGTCTTTTCCCTTTACTATTTACGAAACTCTTTCCCTCCCATCTGCTCAGAGTGCGTGTACACACGTATATACACCTCCCCTCCTTTTCAATATTACGCATGTGGTGACCACGCATATATGTTCAATCTTTCACATGCATTTCCTTTGCCTTGCTTTTTTACTTTTTCCTAGTACTCCATCTGGCGTGTGCACATACAATTGCTTTATATATGCTATATATACTTGCTTCGCCATGTAATGTGTGTACACACGTCATAATATATGATAGGTAGATATATGACCATATGTGTATTCATACAACATATATGAAGCTTCCCTTAAACATTTGTCGATTTCCTTTGAGCCTTAAATTTTTTTCTTGCTTTATAAATTGTTGACACCCGGGCTTGGCTTCTTTGATTCATCTACCCAGAACCATCTTTGAACAATGGTGGAAATTTGGGAATCGGGGGAGCTGATAAGCAAAGGAAACTTAAAATATCGAAGGATGCGACCAGGAAAAATAGCACGTCCTTCATCATCTACCCACCAATGACGCCAAGAACTCTTCCGGCCCTACATTGCCATATCGAGTAGAAAACTGGACCGTTGACGCTGAAGCCCAGCCATCAAAGACATGGGTTCTACAAACCGGTCTACAACATGTAGACTACTCAAGCGCACTCCCAACCTTAGGAGACGGATACTTGAGGCAAGGCCTCATGGAATCAACACCCTAGCTTCAAGGGCGAGTTCAGCTTCACCAAGGGGTACTGGGAATGGACCGAGGTCATACTCAGCAGGCATCGTAACCTCTTGGAAGCCGTGACGATCTACGATGGCATATATGCCTCTTTGTTCACATACGACCATTCAACACATATCGTTCAGGCGTTTTGCGAAGCGTGGTGCCCAAGACCAACTCATTGCTTACTTCGGCCGGCGAGCTCTCGATCTCACTTTGGGACATCCATGTACTCTGCGGCCTACCAATATCTGGCGACATTTACGACGAACATGTCCCCAATGCTTTGGAATTGACAGGGTCAAATGCTGATCATGGATTTACCCTCAATGTTGCAAGTATCTGTTCCAAGCGTACAGTTACCTTTACAATCGGCGTAAACGACCACGTGGTGTTCGCAATCAGCAAGACGAGGATCGCTCGCTTCATGTCAACGAGTGGATAGAGTTCTGGAGTAGGAGGCCGCAAGTTTATGATAGGCCATACTAAGTAAAAATGATAAGAGGAAGAGTCGTCCAAAGAACACCAAAATCCAAGCGGCAAGATCCCGCACTCGAGGGTTGGACCAAAGTGACTAGAGCGCCTTTCGTTGAGCTCGGAATTCCCCTTGAACTTGAAGAGGAGACCCACCTAGCGGCATATCTATGTTGTTGGTTGTGTGTATTCGTACTCCCTATCAAAGGTACCCGACTTATCCGCTACACAATTTTCAAGATGGCAAGTTTGATGGCAACAGGCCAAAGGTTAAACCTCGCGATCCCTGTACTCGCGTCCATTTATGATGGACTGAATACCATATCTAATTCTGCCAACCCAGGGCAAGCTGATAGTCGCTTCTCCCTCCACTATGTGTATGGGTGGTTGTCATTTTATTACGACACCCATTTTGCAAACGATCTTGTGTCTGCTTCCCCACTAATGATCACTTACTCTGGGGAGGGTGGTGCAAGGCCTTACGGTCAAGCGGAAGCCCGTCGCAAGATCTTTAAAGCTGACGGTGTGAAATGGGCTTGCATAGGACGTCGTTTAACCAAGGATCTCAGCTTTATTGATGATGGGAAGGACGACCACACCGAGGACGATGAATACTTTATGTGCCTCCGCTCTAACTTCCTTATACTACGCTGGGCTGATTCATGTATTGCAGAGCCCTACACTCCTCATCGATTTAGCCGACAGTTTGGCTATTATCAGGATGGCAGCCCTGGCATATTGGGCAGGGATGAACGCGGAGTCACACTTGCGGAGGGTTTTCAACGCTGGCGTCACTTTACACTTAGGGGCTCAGGATCGCAAGTAACTTTTCCCGCAGCTCGAGTTACGATGAAGAAACACTTCTCACAAAGTTACAAGGATTGGTGGACCCAAGTCCATGGGGACTATCTTGAGCGCAACATTAAGGGCTTAGTTCCTACACATCTCCCGACATGCAACAAGAGGCCGGTACCAGCAAGAAAGGAAAACGCCCAGTCCAAGAAGATGAATTAATACCCACGAAGAGAAAGAAAGACATCGCCTCAAAACAAATAGTTGATGTGGTACCGGTCCCATGTGGCGAAGAAGGTGAATCAATACCCACGAAGAGAAAGAAACACATTGCCTCAAAACAAATAGTTGATGTGGCACCGGTCCCAAGTGGCGAAGAAAGTAGTGACAAGGATCGCAATTTTAAACGGGATCGGAAAAGGAATCGGCGTCTTGGAAACACCCAGCATGCACCGTCGCGCCACCAACTTGCACGACTGCTTCACGGATTGTGTCACCAACTTGCACGGCTGTTTCACGGATTGTGCCACCAACTTGCACGGAACTCACAAATATCCATATTTCCCTCCTCTCTTGTATTGACATCCATATCCATATCCTTTTCTTTCTTTACATCTTTCTGCAGATTACTAAAGATATTGATATTTATATCCTCCTCTTTCTTAACATCTTTCTTAACAATATTACAAATATCTACCTACAAAACAAATACATCATGACTCTCATCACCACTGCCCTTTCTTGTAAACTCTACCACTCGAGCATGTTCACCTTCCACCCCTATCTTTACACAACTGAATGGGTCAACTACAAAGAAAGCAAACACTACATCCGCTAAAGAAAAAAAAAAAAAACAACTGGTCTTCATTTATGACATAGTTATCCTTCAGGACTTTTCCCATCCATTCCCAAAAAAATAGCATCTCCAATTTTTTATAACTCTATCTCCCAAACTTTCTTTTACGATTCCTCAATAAAAGCACCCTTTTCAAATTTCTTCTTGCAGATTTTGTCTATGATGGAATATCCATTAAGGGAAGTAACGTAAAAGGCTGAATTTGTTAACTTCATGAAACAAACATAAATTATTTCCAATATTAATTAGAAAGCTAACTAAGGTTTTGCTAGGCAATAATATAATATAATTAAACACCAATTCAATCAAAATGCTACAAGAAGAAGAAGAATTAAAAAGAAAGAGGAGGTGACAGCAGTGGTGGTCGATGACGATGGGCATGAGGAGGAGAAAAAGAAGCTAGTAGTGGTGATGAGGACGAGAACAAGAAGAAGAAGAAGAAGAAAAGAATAGAAAAATTAACAAATTTGAATTAAAAAAGGACATGAACAGGGGCCGAGGTAGGTAGGTGGGTAGTGGGACCTCGGCACCACCTCAGTCCAAAAATTTTAATAAATACTTACAAATGTAAATTAAAAAATGATACCACTATTGGCGGAGGTAGGCGTGTGGGTAATAGGGCCTTGGAATTAGAGAACTATGTATCATTCATGTGCAGTTCTCGTGCAATTAAGAAGGTTCAAGAAGGGGTGTGCATTTCGATTTTTTATTATTCGATTTTTTTTTTATTTGGGTTCGGTTTCATTTCAATTTTTTTTTAATTGAAATCATTCGGTTTCAAATTTTAGTTCGTTTGATTTTGGTTCAGTTTGAAATAGTTTGTTTTGGCTGAAATTTGGTTCGGTTCGGCTTGATAACTCAAACATTCCCTAGCTTGTTCTCTTGCGTACATAATTATTTATTATTTTCACAAATAATTTAAATTTGAAAATCTAAACAACAAGTCCACAATGCATATTTCATATTTTTTAATCTAAAAGAAGTCCAAACTGAACTAACTTCTTCACCTGCGTTTTCCATCCGACAACAATGTCACAAACTCACAAAGAAAAATTAAGAACAAAGAACAATTGTAAAAATTTATAGAATTGGAAATTTAGTATATACATTTGGGTAATTTGTAAATATAAAATCATTTGGGAATAAATAAAATATATAATTATTTAGTATGTATATATATACAAAAAATCATTCATTTTTTGGTTAGGTTCGATTCTTAACAAAATCGAACCAAAATCATTCGATTTATGAAATATAAAATCAATCGGTTTTTAATAATAAACCAAAACCTAACCGTTTGATTTAGTTTCACTTCGATTTGATCACTTCGGATAACCCAAATTGGAAAGTCCACCCGTAGGTCCAAGTATAAGGACCTCAATCATTATTGCATGGACCGTGGTCCACACAGCTATGTGGACCATAAATAAAAAGTACATTTTTAATATATTAAAAGTAAAAAAAGTACATTATTTTTGTACATAAAGTACATTATTTTAGAATACATTATTTATCAACGTCAAAACTTTGAGCATGAATTTAAGAATTATATTAAATTTAAAAATTATAATAATTTTTTTTTTAAAAAAATGGAATAAGAAGAATTGTCTTAATAAATAAGCATAAATGAATTAATAATTATAATAGTTTTTTTTTTAAAAAAAAATTTGGAATAGGAAGCATTTACTTAAGAATTTTACATAAATTAATTAATAGAGATAAACAATTGGGATGGGAAAACCGATACTTGACATCGTTTAATTTAAATATATATATATATATATATATATATATATATATATATATATATATATATATATTGTTAGCATTGAAAATTTAAATAAAATTATTGGGCCGTGACTAAAAGTTCATTATTAAATTAATTGCTTTAATTAATTAAATTGGGCTAATATTTATTTAATTGGGTTGATTAAATGGCCTAATAAATAATTGGTTGGCCTAATTAATTAATTTAAAGTAATTGTTGCTGAACTGTTGGCCCAAATTCAAGAAATATATTTAATTGAGTTGGACCAGACTATCAATTGGACTACTCAAATTGACGGGCTTGGACTTAGTTTGGCCCATCAAAGTACATGTGTTTCACATAATTTGTGGAAAGATGTGGTATTATAAATCAGTTCAAGAAATATAAAATCATGAACTTGGACGTGATGGTGTCCAGGTACATTCCTTGAATTTAATTTAAAATATTAAATTAATTCAAATGATGGGGTTTGTTAGATTTTCTCTACACAGTACATATATATCGAATTGCTGTATGTAATCCTAATCATGTTATCAAATTCAAGTAATTAGTACCCAAACAATACATATATATATATATATATATATCCAATTGCTGAAAGTAATGTCCTCATGTTATCAAATTCAAGTTATATTCTTCTCCGTTTAGATTTTTAAAAAATTACCCACTAATTAACAACTCATGCTAACAAATGTAGAGCAACAAACATTGTAAACTAAAATGTGAACAAAAAGTAAATAATCATCTATGAAAGAATGGATATGGTTACAACAGACTGCAAACTATTGTAACGAACACCATTACCAACTCACTACTACAGAAAACACATTTAACGTCGCCTAAATAACGTCGGTTTTTAAAAAATCGACGTCAAACAATTATTTATATTTATAATTTTTTAAAAATGGGATACGACGTTGGTTTTACTAAAAAATCGACGTCAAATAATTTTTAAAAAATTGCGATAATAATACGACGTCGGTTCTTCTAAAGAACCGACGTCGCATTGTTATTTTAAAAAATTAAAAAACATAAAGAAATATGTATGACGTCGGTTCGTCACACAAACCGACGTCGTACATATTTTATTTGTTTTTTTTATTTTTTTTAAATATAAATACGACGTCGGTTTCTAAAGAACCAACGTCGTATTGTATTAAATTAAAAAAAAATAAAATATGTACGACGTCTGTTCGTCACGAACCGACATCGTATAATTTTTTTTTTAAACGAACGGCGTCGGTTGTAGCAACAACCGACGCCGTAAATCTTTTATAAAAAAGCGTTCCCCAAGCAGATTTCAGATCTGAATTTTCTTCTTCAAACATTATCTTTCTTCGTTCCTCACAGCAGCCACCGGACTCCACCCTCGCACAGCCACCGGCCGCCGCAACTCCAACGCGCTACGCCACCGCATCTCCACCGAGCTTCGCCACCGCGAATATCCACCGCCTGCCCAGCCAGCCACGGCCCAGCCGCTTGCCGGCCAGCTGCCGCCCGCCTGCCCAGCCACCGCACACCACCCCTGCCACCGCGACTCCGCCGGTAAGTTTTTTTTTTTTTTTTTTTTTAATAATTTCGAATCTGGAATTATTTTTTTAATACATTATGAATTTCAGAAATTATTATATATTATTATATATTTTAGGAATTATAATGCATTTTACGAATTTTAAAAATTATTGTCTATTTTAGGAATTATTTATAATATATTTTGAATTTTAAAAATTATAATGTATTTTAGGGTTTATAAATTAAAATTTTCGAATTTTATGGAATTATTGTGTTTTAGGAATTATTTATAATATATTTCGAATTTTAGAAATTATAATGTATTTTAGGGCTTATAAATTAATAATTTTGAATTTTATGAAATTATTGTGTATTTTAGGCTTTATAAATTAATAATTTTGAATTTTAAGAAATTGTCGTGTACTTAGAAATTATTTATAATATATTTCGAATTTTATGAATTATAAAGGCTTAAAGATTAATAATTTTGAATTTTAAGAAATTGTTGTGTACTTTAGAAATTATTTATAATATATTTCGAATTTTAAGAATTATAATGTATTTTAGGGCTTAAAAATTAATAATTTTGAATTTTAAGAAATTGTTGTGTACTTTAGAAATTATTTATAATATATTTCGAATTTTATGAATTATAAAGGCTTAAAGATTAATAATTTTGAATTTTAAGAAATTGTTGTGTACTTTAGAAATTATTTATAATATATTTCGAATTTTAGAAATTAGAATGTATTTTAGGGCTTATAAATTAATAATTTCAAAATTTATGAAATTATTGTGTATTTTAGGTCTTATAATATATTTATAATTTATAATTAGGAATTTTAAGAATGAATGTTAATATACTTTGAAATTTAGGAATTATTGTTAATGTTGTTTAAATTAATAATTTTTTATTGTATTTTAGTATTTTAATAAATTGTAAATTATTTTGAGATTGTTTAGAATAGTATTGTTATAAAATAATATCAATTTACTATATTAATTTACAAATAATACTTGTAGGTAATTAGTTAGATTCGAGATTTGTTTACGGACGTGGATAACTCTGTGGTGAGATAAGATTTTTTCCTATTTTTATTTATGCTTTGGCTTTATATATTGCATCCGGTGATTAGCCACACCGTGGTCTATGTTCATTTATGTTTTGGCTTTATATATTGCATCCGGTGATTAGTCACATCATGGTCTATGGCTTTAAGCGTATGTTTGCTAATCCAAGCGACGCGAAAAACTTAACATGACATGCAGATCAAAAAATTTCTGATGGCAAGCTTTGACACCCGGCTGATTCTCGTCAATGGACAACATTTGATAATGCATTTCCTGAATTTGGTCACGAGCTGAGAAATCGACTTTTGAATCTGTTGTGAAATCTCATCATCATGCATTGACTTTAGCTTATCCGGATTATGTGAGTAGAGCATGCAGAAAGGCATACAAGATTGCTTGTAGTCTTGAACACAATGTGGTGACGCAAATGCCTCGTGGTGTTGTGGGTAAAATTGATTATGAATTACAACTTGAAAGTTTGGAAATCATGCGCTTACTGAATATGGATATAAGGTAATATATATGATTGCTTTTGATTGTGAGCATGTGTAGAATTGCATGTTAGGAAAAATTGCATAGGCAAATGCTAGGAAAAATTGCATGTTTAGAATTTCGTTCATGAAAAGTATGTGCTATGTTATAGATCTAAAAGTTGGCTCAAAAATCTTTGCTTTGATTTTTGATAAATTTGTTGTGCATGTTCATAGCTATTTTATGCATGTATATGTTGTATTTATGCCCATATAGGCTTATACTTGTGAAAATATTGAAATAAAATCAAGCTAGTCTCTGGCAGTGACTTCCGTGAATTTCTGGGAAAAATCGGTAAGGTATTTTGATCCAATTTTTTTATACATGTGGTTCTATAAGTGTAGAAGCTGCATATAAAATTTCATAATTTTTGGAGTAGTATAAGTATGGTTTTCGATTTTTTTTCCAAAACTGGTCCAGAGAGGAAAAATGCTGGACAACACACTGCCAAGGGCAAAAATGGAATTTTCTGTGTTAATTCGTGAACCTAGATGACCAAAACTTTTTATGAGCATCAAGTACTATGAGTTAGGGTTCTACCATAAAAATTTCAAGTGAAAAAGAGTTCGGGAACTATTTTTACCGGCTCAATCTTTCGGACTGCGCCAAGCTGAAATTTTCTGAAAAAGAATGGTTAGAAGCAATTTTGACAAATATTACTTTTTGTGTATTATATTAACGTGGAAAATAACTATGTTTTGAAAATTATTATGACTCCTATACTTGATTTTCTGTGACGTGACTAATACTAGCCTAAGCATGCGGGTTGAGAAAATATATATTGAGTGAGTTATTGGTAATGGAGTCGTGTGATGAATTAAAGGTGGATGTGTTTCGTTGTGTTAAACGTGGATGTGTTTCGTACCCCACGTGGAGGTTGGAAAGTTGGATGTGTTGTGTACCCCACCGAGATCTAATAGTGGATGTGTTTCGTACCCACTCGTGATTAAAGGTGGATGTGTTCGTAAAACGTGGATGTGTTTCGTACCCCACGTGAGAGTTGGAAAGGTGGATGTGTTGTGTACCCCACCGAGATAATAGTGGATGTGTTTCGTACCCCACCGTGATCGCTCTACGTGTGACGCACCGTGAGTTAAACGTGGATGTGTTTCGTACCCCACCCGCGGTGGTGGATGTGTGTACCCCACGTGAGAGTTGGAAAGGTGGATGTGTTGTGTACCCCACCGAGATCTAATAGTGGATGTGTTCGTACCCCAATTAAAGGTGGATGTGTTTCGTACCCCACCGTGAGTTAAACGTGGATGTGTTTCGTACCCCACGTGAGAGTTGGAAAGGTGGATGTGTTGTGTACCCCACGAGATCTAATAGTGGATGTGTTTCGTACCCCACTTATGAGTAAGGCGAGAATTGTGTACATGGGTGGTGTGTGAGAGCTAACCATCGGGTGAATTAATGATGAGTCATTTGCTCGATTACTGAAATAAAGTGAAATTACTGTTGAAAAAATGTTTGCAGGTTGATTGCGATTGTTGGGTAATGTTATCTTACCTTGTTATTATTGAATAATTATTTTGAAAACCTTTGTTTATTTTCGAGTGATAATGGATATCCTTACTTAGCCGTCGCGCTAACTACACTTCATTGTGTCATTTATTAGATGCAGTCTAGCGTGGGCCCTGTGGCGATGAGCTCTAAATAGGATGGAGTCGAGGTTGAAGACTACTCTCCTAGAATAGACACCCTGAGAATTATTTCCAATATACTATCTGGATTTGACATGGTTATTTGAGGTTGTAAGTTTAGCCTTAGCGTTTGGGTATAGGAAAGATACCTAAGCGTGGCGGTAACACCCAGTTTTCTGCTGGTTAGACGCTTCCGCAATTGTAATATTAAGGATTTTGTAATAAATCCAAGATGTGAAAATTGGGGGTGTACAAATTGGTATCAGAGCCTAAGGTTTAAGATCTTGGAGATAGATCAGAAACTTAGGATATGAAATCTTGTTTGGACAATAGAGCTTGATACGCTCTATTACTAAGTGAAAATCGAGAACCTAAGGTTAAGATCTTGGAAGATAGATCAGAGCTTTAGGTTGTGAGATCGTTGCCATGGGCAATAGAGGTTGTAAGCTCTCTGTTACATAGTG
>CP025659.1:3390303-3402008 GCA_003576665.1 Ipomoea trifida | reverse complement strand
CAATGATGATGATCACCGCACACTTTCCCATGAGAAAAAAAGATAATAATAATAATGATAATAATAATTCAAGTTTCAATTATTGTGAGTTAGTTTTAAGAATTCTTAAAGTTTGTTTTATATGTGATGTGACGTGATATACTTTTCTATGAGTGAGTTATTTATTTATTTATTTTTAATTAGGTGAATCCAAGAGAGATGCTAGTGTGAAAAAAAAAAAGAAGCACTATTTAGCATTTTGAAGCAGATTTTTTTTCTATAAGGTAAAGACATTACATTCAACATGAGAATGCTTATTTTGTGACAAAAATTAGACGAACAAGACGTGACATGGCTGTCTGGCGAATGGAGAGACCTATGCGAAAGGAACCTTGTTGGAAAAAAAGATAGATGCATTTGTGAGTTCCTACCCATCAAATGGGGAATAATGTTGTGTCACAGGTTACAATTGTCACAGAGCAGGATGCCAACCAAATTAACGAGGAATGAATGAGGAAGCTAGAATGAATCAAAGTGTCATACTTTAATGTAATTTGATGCATGACCACATATCCTTTCAATTTTATTCTGGTTTTTAATTTGGCTTAGAAACATACATATATGATTAATTGTCAACGAGCAAATGTGGAAGGATGAATGCAAATGGCATTCTTGCAGCCTCCGTGCAAGTTGGTTGCACGGTCCGTGGAGCTTCTGTGCAAAGGTTAATCTTCCTTAGCTTGTTCTTAATTTTCAACTTTGGGGCCTTTATTTGGAAATCCTGTTATAAAGAGATTTAAATTAAGTAGCCAAATTAAAGAATCAACGTGTCATGCATGTTGGGTATTTAATAATTCAATTTACATTATTTACTTTTTGTGTGTGGGAGTCTGTTCCCCCGATTTGTATTGCTCCTTTGGTTGATTATTGAGTTAATGACATTGCCTTGATTTTCAAAAAATATATATATGAGAAAATATTTATGGTAATTTTAATTAATGTGTATTACTATATTTTTTAATGTACAACTCATACATAAATGAGAAAGTTTATATTGTCATTCAAATGAGTTTGTCTAATAGTGAATTAAATAACAGTCACTACTACAGAAAACACCTTTAATGTCGGTTTTTTAGCACTTTTAACGTCGGTTAAAAATCGACGTCGATCTGACAGACGTTGTATATAAATGATATGGCGTCGGTTTTACAACCGACGCCGTATGTATTTTTTTTTAAATAAATAAACGACGTCGGTTATTTAATAAAACCGACATCGTTTATTTAAAAAAAATAAAAAATATGATACGACGTCGGTTTTCATATCATATACTTAAAAAAATAAACGACTTCGGTTAATAAGAAAAAACCGACGTCGTTTATTTTTTAAAAAAAATTATATACGGCGTCGGTTATATGAAATAACCGACCTAATTTTTTAAAAAAATATATATAAACGACGTCGGTTATTTCTTATTAACCGACGTCGTTTATTTTTTTTTAATATTAAAAATATTTTACGAATCTACCTAAAACCTGTACAGTATATTTACAATTCACACATAAGTTTTAGAACCTGTGTAACAAATTAACATTTATAATTCACAATTGATCAAACTAATAAAGTTCTCAATTAATCGGAGCTAATAAACATCACAACTTATCAAACTAATAAAGTATACAATAACTAATAAAACATTGAATATTCAACATAAATCTCACAATTCAATAACTAATAAACAACAAGTATTTAACATAAATCTCACAATTCATCAAACTAAATAAGTAATCTATCAACCCATTCATCAATTAAATATTGGCACCATATGTCTCTAACTTCATCAATTTCTTTTTGATTGTATGGCAATCTTCCTTGTCTCTCCAAAAGCTATAAAGTTTAAAAGAGAATAAAAAAATTAATAAGTTAGTATTTTAAAAAATATGAAGGAGAAAGATACTTTATTAATGTACTTGCCTTATTCATGCCCTTGCATGTTCCCAATGAAATGATTTCCAAAATAAATTTCATCACATAATATCCGCATTCAGTACCTTCTCTTTGTATGGCACGCTACATTTGAAGTAATTAATATAATTAAGATTTTATTACTAAAAAACAATAAGATATATGTACTTACCGAACATGTAATCCATTTTACTTGAAGACTTGTTTTCTTTCCACCTATTATGCTTGTTGCCTTCAAAGATCTATTAATATAAGACATATAAAATATACATAAATGTTTGACATCACTATATTAATAATAAATATTAATTATATTTATAAATTTACATACGTTTCAACTATATTTTTAATATCATTACGTGGCGGATTACCAGTGAAATCAAACCAATAGATTTCATATAACTTAGGACAAATAGCCATCAACATCCAATGCCCCCTACAAATAAGAATTTTATTAGTTTATAGTACATTATATATAAGGTATTGTATTTTAAAACATAATCAAATACTTACTCGAAATTATATGGGCCTAAATAGCAATCGTTCATCTTACCATATCCCATGGTTTCACTTATATAGTTTATCCTCTCATTTCTAGTCAACAGTTTCGGTTGAATCCAACTTGGATCTAAAAATCCATACTTGGTTTGTGATTGAAAACCATACTGTTTATAAATATCCATGCTCACAATCACAAGCAATCATATAAATTACTAATAATTATGTTAAATAAAATTAAAACTATTTTGATCAAATAATACTAAAAACATATTACCTTATAAGAATTTTATTAGTTTATAGTACATTATATATAAGGTATTGTATTTTAAAACATAATCAAATGCTTACTCGAAATTATATGGGCCTAAATAGCAATCGTTCATCTTACCATATCCCATGATGGAACCTACAACGTCGGCTATTTGTAATTAGCCGACGTTGTATGGTACCTACAACGTCGGCTATGTGTAATTAGCCGACGTCGTAGGGTATTTTAGTAGCCTCCAAATTACCTACAACGTCGGCTATTTGTAATTAGCCGACGTTGTAAGTGTACATACAACGTCGGCTAACTCTAATCCGACGTTGTATGCGTACACTTACAACGTCGGCTAACTTTTAGCCGACGTTGTATGTGTACACTTACAACGTCGGCCAGATCAACGTCGGCTTTTAGCCGACGTTAAAGGGTCTACTTAGCCGACGTTAAAAGCCGTTTGTGTAGTAGTGCATGGGATATGGTAAGATGAACGATTGCTATTTAGGCCCATATAATTTCGAGTAAGCATTTGATTATGTTTTAAAATACAATACCTTATATATAATGTACTATAAACTAATAAAATTCTTACAAGGTAATATGTTTTTAGTATTATTTGATCAAAATAGTTTTAATTTTATTTAACATAATTATTAGTAATTTATATGATTGCTTTTGATTGTGAGCATGGATATTTATAAACAGTATGGTTTTCAATCACAAACCAAGTATGGATTTTTAGATCCAAGTTGGATTCAACCGAAACTGTTGACTAGAAATGAGAGGATAAACTATATAAGTGAAACCATGGGATATGGTAAGATGAACGATTGCTATTTAGGCCCATATAATTTCGAGTAAGTATTTGATTATGTTTTAAAATACAATACCTTATATATAATGTACTATAAACTAATAAAATTCTTATTTGTAGGGGGCATTGGATGTTGATGGCTATTTGTCCTAAGTTATATGAAATCTATTGGTTTGATTTCACTGGTAATCCGCCACGTAATGATATTAAAAATATAGTTGAAACGTATGTAAATTTATAAATATAATTAATATTTATTATTAATATAGTGATGTCAAACACTTATGTATATTTTATATGTCTTATATTAATAGGTCTTTGAAGGCAACAAGCATAATAGGTGGAAAGAAAACAAGTCTTCAAGTAAAATGGATTACATGTTCGGTAAGTACATATATCTTATTGTTTTTTAGTAATAAAATCTTAATTATATTAATTACTTCAAATGTAGCGTGCCATACAAAGAGAAGGTACTGAATGCGGATATTATGTGATGAAATTTATTTTGGAAATCATTTCATTGGGAACATGCAAGGGCATGAATAAGGCAAGTACTTTAATAAAGTATCTTTCTCCTTCATATTTTTTAAAATACTAACTTATTAATTTTTTTTATTCTCTTTTAAACTTTATAGCTTTTGGAGAGACAAGGAAGATTGCCATACAATCAAAAAGAAATTGATGAAGTTAGAGACATATGGTGCCAATATTTAATTGATGAATGGGTTGATAGATTACTTATTTAGTTTGATGAATTGTGAGATTTATGTTAAATACTTGTTGTTTATTAGTTATTGAATTGTGAGATTTATGTTGAATATTCAATGTTTTATTAGTTATTGTATACTTTATTAGTTTGATAAGTTGTGATGTTTATTAGCTCCGATTAATTGAGAACTTTATTAGTTTGATCAATTGTGAATTATAAATGTTAATTTGTTACACAGGTTATAAAACTTATGTGTGAATTGTAAATATACTGTACAGGTTTTAGGTAGATTCGTAAAATATTTTTAATATTTAAAAAAAAAATAAACGACGTCGGTTAATAAGAAATAACCGACGTCGTTTATATATATTTTTTTTAAAAATTAGGTCGGTTATTTCATATAGCCGACGCCGTATATAATTTTTTTAAAAAAATAAACGACGTCGGTTTTTTCTTATTAACCGAAGTCGTTTATTTTTTTTAAGTATATGATATGAAAACCGACGTCGTATCATATTTTTTATTTTTTTTAAATAAACGATGTCGGTTTTATTAAATAACCGACGTCGTTTATTTATTTAAAAAAAAAATACATACGGCGTCGGTTTTTACAACCGACGCCATATCATTTATATACAACGTCTGTCAGATCGACGTCGATTTTTAACCGACGTTAAAAGTGCTAAAAAACCGACATTAAAGGTGTTTTCTGTAGTAGTGACTGTTATTTAATTCACTATTAGACAAACTCATTTGAATGACAATATAAACTTTCTCATTTATGTATGAGTTGTACATTAAAAAATATAGTAATACACATTAATTAAAATTACCATAAATATTTTCTCATATATATATTTTTTTGAAAATCAAGGCAATGTCATTAACTCAATAATCAACCAAAGGAGCAATACAAATCGGGGGAACAGACTCCCACACACAAAAAGTAAATAATGTAAATTGAATTATTAAATACCCAACATGCATGACACGTTGATTCTTTAATTTGGCTACTTAATTTAAATCTCTTTATAACAGGATTTCCAAATAAAGGCCCCAAAGTTGAAAATTAAGAACAAGCTAAGGAAGATTAACCTTTGCACAGAAGCTCCACGGACCGTGCAACCAACTTGCACGGAGGCTGCAAGAATGCCATTTGCATTCATCCTTCCACATTTGCTCGTTGACAATTAATCATATATGTATGTTTCTAAGCCAAATTAAAAACCAGAATAAAATTGAAAGGATATGTGGTCATGCATCAAATTACATTAAAGTATGACACTTTGATTCATTCTAGCTTCCTCATTCATTCCTCGTTAATTTGGTTGGCATCCTGCTCTGTGACAATTGTAACCTGTGACACAACATTATTCCCCATTTGATGGGGTAGGAACTCACAAATGCATCTATCTTTTTTTCCAACAAGGTTCCTTTCGCATAGGTCTCTCCATTCGCCAGACAGCCATGTCACGTCTTGTTCGTCTAATTTTTGTCACAAAATAAGCATTCTCATGTTGAATGTAATGTCCTTACCTTATAGAAAAAAAATCTGCTTCAAAATGCTAAATAGTGCTTCTTTTTTTTTTTTCACACTAGCATCTCTCTTGGATTCACCTAATTAAAAATAAATAAATAAATAACTCACTCATAGAAAAGTATATCACGTCACATCACATATAAAACAAACTTTAAGAATTCTTAAAACTAACTCACAATAATTGAAACTTGAATTATTATTATCATTATTATTATTATCTTTTTTTCTCATGGGAAAGTGTGCGGTGATCATCATCATTGCAATTGTTATCCTCTCCCGTTGTAACCATATCCTGGGAAACTAATATGTGATGATAATCATCATTTCCCTCCTCTCTTGAATTAGCATCCATATCCATATCCTTTAATTTCTTTATTTACATCTTTCTAGAGACTACTAAAGATATTGATATCCATCTTCTTCTTTCTTAACATCTTTCTTAAAAATACAACCGATATCTGCCTCCAAAACAAATACATCATGACTCTCATTACCACTGTCCTTTCTACCACTCGAGCATGTTCACCTTCCACCCCTATCTTTTCACAACCGAATGGGTCAACTCACTACTACAGAAAATTAAAGGATACTACGTGGCCTATTGCATTGTTTGTTTTAGACATATTGTCATTGGAATAACATTCCTAGGAATGAGCTATTACCTTTGCAAAGGGAATAGTCGATCCTATGGGTCCTTTAGTATTAGCTATTCCCATGCTCTAGGGAATAGCTTTTATATTGTAAATACCAAAAATACCCTTTGCAATTTATTTAATATTTATATTGATGGATTTAATTACCCGGGGTATCCCGAATTAATAAACCCAATGAATTAAGGAAAATATAAACGATTGATAGAATAAGCAAAGCTATAGGAAAAAATATGTGATGTAGGTCTCGGAGACCAAATGCTGTATTGATTCATAGTCACAAAAGCTATTACAAAAGAAGTGTGATGTTGTTACAGTAATTGCTTGTGTAAAGTAGGATGAAGGTGTCTTGTAATGCCAAGACAATGGCCTTTTATACAAGGAAATCCCAACCAAATTGGGCTAAATTCGCGGAGGGCCAAAAGACTAAGTCGAGGCCCATGTAGTGGGCCCGTGAGACTAAGTCAAGGCCCATCATTGTGGGCCTCGAGTTATGCACTTCCGAACCCCAGGTCTCTATTATATTGGGTGGTTTCTAATATATCCATCATATATTTAATAAATATAATGTATTATATAAATGTATATGTATAATTAATTATAATTTTATCTTTCATTAAATATATGTTTAAACAAATTATATATATATATATATATATATATATATATATATATATATATATATATATATATATAGGGTCATGTTCAAGTGTGGCCGTGCTCTTAGGTGTGAACAGTGCGGCCTCACCACTATGTATACAGATATACACCACTCAGTGTTAGAAAATGCACCACACAAATATGCATCGTTAGGGACGCATCACCCAAAAACACACCACTAGGTATGCAAATATACACCACACAGTATTAGCAAATGCACCATTAGGGACATGGGAGTTATGGTGCATTATTTTGGGTGTGTGGTGTGTTTTATGGTGTTTTTGTATATTTTCATTGTGGTGTGTTTCTTAACATTGAGTGTTGTATTTCGTAACATTGAGTGGTGTGTGACCGCACGGCCACACCTAAGAGCACGGCCACATTTGATTAATATTCTATATATATATATATATATATATAATCTATACTATTAATAAAAACAAAATCCTCAATTTTAACTTTCTGCCCAAAATGCTAATACACTATTAAGATTTGCGTAATATTATAAAATATAGTAATACAATTCATATTCGTACTACAATTGTCTATTAAAATGTGTTAATACAATTCCTAATACAATATATTATTTGTTATTACTTTCCTATTCGTAATACAATTCTAGATTGAAATTACTAATCATAATAATATAGTACATATATTTCCATGCAACGTAATCTATACTATTAATAAAAACAAAATTCTCGATTTTCACTTCCCGTCCAAAATACTCCTATACAATTAAGGTGTGCGACATATTGTAAAATATGGTAATACAATTCCTATTCGTACTACAATTATATATTAAAATGTGGTAATAAAATTCATAATAAAATATATTCTTTTTTACTTTTCAATTCTTAATTTAAATTACTAAACTTAATAATACAATACATATTATTTCCTGCAACGTAATCTATACTATTGATAAAAAAAAAATCCTCCATTTTAACTTACCACACAAAACACTCCTATACTATTAAAGTTTGCGTAATCTATAATCTATTATCTATTATATAGATAAAAGTAAAATCCTCCTATTTCATTTTCCCACCCAAAATTTTGTAGTCAATTAATTAAATATTTTATTGTTCAAATAATTGATAAAGTTTATTTGATAAGAAAATGTAAAATGAAAAATTAACTAATATCTATTAATTGGTAATATTGGTTCTATATTCACGTATCAGTCAATCAATACTTCAATACTATTAATAAAAGTAGGGTGTGTTTGGTTCGCACATGGGAATCGGAATCGGTATGGGTATCAAATACTTGGTAAGAGTAATGGGTTTTGGTGAAAATATTTTGCATGTTTGGTAGTTTGGTAGAATGGAATGATTATTAATAGTTGAGGAAGAAAGGAGGAAGGGAAATGAAACTCTTATTTCATTAGGGTATGGTTTTTCCAATTAATGGGTATTCCAAACCCATATTAGTATTCTAAAAACCTATCAACCAAACAATAGGAATCACTTTGATACCCATACCCTATACCTAAACCCACCAACCAAACACACCCTAAAATCCTCCCCTTCAACTTTCGCGCCCAAACTAATATTATTAATCAATTGATAAAAAAATTAATAAAAGTTAATTGGTAACAAAATTGTATTTACCAAATTCTGAGAATAATTAAACCATTATAATTGTGAGAATAATGGAAACAAATTCTGCGTAATAAATAATAAAATTCCTTGAAAATTATGCATAACTGTATAAGAAATTATAATTTATTAATTATTATTTACACTAATAATAATAATTTGAATACTTAACCCTTGACTTCACCAGGTATTGTTGAAGGGTCACCCTTACTTAAAAAAAACTTCTTGAAAAGGAAGGTGGGGTAGTATGTATTTAGGGGGTGGGGATCGGCATGGGGTGTTTGAGAGGAAGCAGCAATGCCCAGAAGCTCAGAGCCATACCAAGCCGCCTTCAGCAGAACATTATTTTTTGGCACAAACTTGTCTTGCTTGGTGGACGAATTATTTGTCGGGTTCTTTGCGTTACATCGCACTGTGTATGCTCTACTCGGACAATAGCTTTGCCGAAAAATGACACAGTGGTGACTGGAATGGAGGTTCGCGGTGGTAGTAGCAAACGATGGAAGAGTTGCCATGAGAGAGAGGGCAGTCAGCACTCGGCAGTAGAAATATCGCTGTCGCCTAATAATTTTATATTAGGATAAACGATGGAAAATTAAATATTTCATTTTCCTACCCAAATTTTTGTTGTCAATTAATTAAATATTTTGTTGTTCAAATAATTAATAAAGCTTATTTGATAAGAAAATATAAAATGGAAAATTAAATAATTTATATTAATTGGTAATATTGTTTCTATATTCACGTATCAATCAATTAATACTTCAATACTATTAATAAAAGAAAAATCCTCCCCTTCAACTTTCCCGCCCAAACTAATATTATTAATTAACTATATTGGTAAAAACATCAATAAAGCTTAATTGGTAACAAAATTGTATTTACCAAATTCTGAGAATAATTAAACCATTATAATTTTGAGAATAATAGAAAAAAAATCTACGTAATAAATAATTAAATTCCTTGAAAGTTCTACGTAATTTTATAAGAAATAATAATTTATTAATTATTATTTACACTAATAATAATAATTCGAATACTTATATATACTACTTCTATACTACTATTAATAATCCATCTACAATCTTATGATAAAACTATCAAACCATGTTCCTTTTCTCAATTCCTGTGGGTAAATTAAGAAATATGATCAATTCCTGTGGGTATCTATATATATATTAAAACAAAAGTGCTAGTTTTCCCACTCATTTTAGTCCAAAAAATTTGAAATCGGTCAACATAATATTATATAATAATTCCTTATAAGAAATTATAGCCTTCCTTATCATTCCTTATTTATAGCTAAAATTGACAAAATATACAAAATATGATTCCATTCCTTATTATACACGGAAATTAATGAAATATTTTATTCAATTCTATTCCTGTATGGATTTCTTATTTATATACATATATTAACAATCAAATTACTATATGATGTATATTATAGTATTCAAAAAAAATTAATGTATTATGTTAATGTACGTAATTAAATTCTCTCATGATAATATTCAAAAAAAAATCAACAATCAAATTAATATATGATGTATATTATAGTATTCAAAAAAATATTACTATATTATGTTAATGTACATAGTTAAATTCTTCTGCTGATAATATTCAAAAAAATAAAGATTCCAACAATCAAATTACTATATGATGTATATATATTATAGCATTCAAAAAATATTACTATATAATGTTAATGTACGTAATTAAATTTTTCTAATGATAATATTTAAAAAAAAAAACAAAACTTTTGAACAATCAAATTACTATATGATGTATATTATAGTATTAAAAAAATATTACTATATTATGTTAATACGCGTAATTAAGTTCCTCTCATGATAATATAAAAAAAAAATTCAACAATCAAATTACTATATGATGTATATTATAGTATTAAAAAAATATTACTATATTATGTTAATGTACGTAAAATTTCAACAATAAAATTACTATATAATGTATATTATAGTAATCAAAAAAAAATATAACTATATTATTGTAATATACGTAATTAAATTCCTCTCATGATAATATTCAAAAGTAAAATAAAAATTTCAACTATCAAATTACTATATGATGTATATTATAGTATTAAAAAAATATTACTATATTATGTTAATGTACATAATTAAATTTCTATCATGATAATATTCAAAAAAAAAATACAACAATCAAATTACTATATGATATATATTATAGTATTAAAAAAATATTACTATATTTGTTAATGTACGTAAAAGTTCCAACAATCAAATTACTATATGATGTATATTATAGTATTAAAAAAAATATTACTATATTATGTTAATGTACGTAATTAAGTTCCTCTCATGATATTATTTAAAACAAATTCCAACAATCAAATTACTATATGATGTATACTATTGTATTAAAAAAAAATATTACTATATTATGTTAATGTACGTAATTAAATTCCTCTCATGATAATATATCATGCAATTCAATTATGGTTCAAAATATTTTAATCTTGCGTATTCTTTTTATTTTATATTCGTAAACAATCAAAATTACTATATGATATATATTATAGTATTAAAAAAATATTATATTATGTTAATGTACGTAATTAAATTCCTCTCATGATAATATTCAAGAAAAAAATTTTCAACAATCAAATTATTATATGATGTATATTATAGTATTTAAAAAAATATTACTGTATTATATTAATGTACGTAATTAAATTCCTCTATTAATAATATTCAAAAAAATAAAAATTCCAACAATCAAATTATTATATGATGTATATTATAGAATTAAAAAATATTAATATATTATGTTAATGTACGTAATTAAATTTCTCATGATAATATTAAAAAATTTCAACAACACAATTACTATATGATGTATATTATAGTGTTAAAAAATATTACCAAATTATTTTAATGTACGTAATTAAATTCCTCTCATTGATAATATTGTAACCCAATTTTCACATCTTAGATTTATTACAAAATCCTAAAATACAATACATTGCGCGTCTAATAACAG
>CP025659.1:3363689-3381581 GCA_003576665.1 Ipomoea trifida | reverse complement strand
TCAGGTTAGTTTTCTCCGTTTGAGCCGTGAAGTGTGAGGGCAAATATGACATTTTACATGTGGTCTTCTCAAATATATTATATGTTCTTGAACTGCAACTGCGAGAAGGTGATCGTGGAGCGTTCCCGGCCCGGAGCGGTGCGACTCGACGTGAGACAGCGCCAGCTTCCTGTGCCGCCACTTGCCGGAGTGCCCTTCCGCCCTGAACGGCGGCAGCTCCTATTGCTCGTATTACCCCTAGGAGGCATATCCCAATCTACTATTTCTTGAGGGAACCCATTTCCTGTTCTTTCCTTATTCTAGTATTTCTTGAGGGTTACTTTTCCTTCTCAACCATTTTCTGTCTGTGGTAAAAATCCAATCTTGAGTTTTGACTGCTTTCTAATTCCAATTTCTATTCTTCATCTCATTGCTCTGCGTCATTGTGCCTTTCTAATATAAGTATTTTCCTTTGCCCGAAAGCAAATCATAATTTCCAGACCCAAAAAAGGTGATAACATTCAGAAGATGAGGAAGAGTAAAAAGAAGAAGAAGAGGAGAGGAAGAGGAGGAAGAGTAAAGAAGAAGAAGAAGAGGAGAGGAAGAGGAGGAAGAGAAAAGAAGAAGAAAGAGATATGAAGCTTGTTTGGTCGCCGACTCGCCGGAAAAGGCATCAAAAGCTTGATACTGTGAAATTTGTTAGTTTTTGTAAGAAAAGAAAAAGAAATCTTTTTTTTTTGGGTTATCTTGATGATGATGGACTTTTGCTTATTTTGGGTGTAGTTTGAGTTGTTTCATGAATTAGTGTGGCGGAGTTGTAGTTAATACCAGCCAACTTCCAGTGCCGCTGCCTGCCGAATTGGGATTGAGCCTAGCAGCGAGGGTAGTTTAAGATTTGAGCAAATTCACACAGTCAAATCCGCAGCAGCACTCATAAATGTCAGAACCGCCGGTGACGGCGAGATAATTAATACTCAAGGTAGGTGAGGTAGGGCCCCTGAACGGCGATGTGGCCGTAATCCCCAAAGTAGAAACTGAAAATGGCTTCTGAAAAGGGTAAGGACACCCATTCTGATAGTCTTGTTGAAGACACAAATACATCTACGAAGCTTTCACTTAAGAGTAGCTTAAGGAAACCAGCAAATAGCATAGCAGTTCCTGGTGGTAGTGTCAATGATTGTGAGACCATGGGTGAAACGAGTAATGACGCCCCTGGTCATATCCTTAGAAGGAAGGTTCAGTGGACAGATACATCTGGTGGAGAGCTTTTCGAGATCCGGGAATTTGAGCTTATCCATGAAGACGAATCAGGCGATGAGTATGGTAGTGGAACGAAAGGAGTTGTTCGTGCAAGATTATGTAGTTTAAGGTTGCAAAGGAGGTTTCAACCAGGTTGTTTTTGATAGAAAGACTAGGGGAAATGTGATGCCTTGAATTCAACCATAGCCTGATGAAGAAGATGAAATCTGTTGCCATATGTTGCCGAGAGAGGTCGATTTTTGCTGGGAAATAAATGAAAAGACTATTATGCCTTACATTTCACGGTTGAGACGGAAAATTTTAACGGAAGGACTACGACAGGTCGATTTGAAATTCGGAGGCGGAGGGTCGATTTGAAAGTTTAGGACTATAGGTTGCGAAACCACTAAACTCGGAGGACCTTGGCTGGTATTAACTCTTTTAAAAATTTCATTTTCTGTTTTATATGTGATGTGTGATGCACTTTTGTATGATTGAGTTATTAATTATTATTTTTTAATTAGGTGGATCCAAAAAAGCTATTCCTGATCATTATGGAGCAGATATTTTTCTATCAGGGCGCTATATTCAACCTGAGAATGCTTATTTCGTGACGAGAATCAGACAAAAAAGGCGTGGTGATCTGGTAATTATTCTAGATATCAATCTATTATATTAATTATTGATCAGGGAGGAGTGAAAGATGATATTATATATATATATATATATATATATATATATATATATATATATATATATTTGTTGAGATTATGTTGTCTAGCTAGCTTTTTTCTCGATCAATTACGTGACTTTGAATGGATTGGATGTGCAGTATGTGCCAAAGGAAGTGATTAGGGATTACAATCTTCAATCAACTGTGACTCTGCGTGACGCGAAAGGCAAAGAGTGGAAAAATATTGTAAAGGTTTGGGCTGATGGGCGGACATGGCTGTCTGGAGGATGCGAGCCCTATGTAGAAGGAACCTCATTGAGGAAGAAGATCAGTGCATTTGTGAGTTCCTGCCTCGTGAATTGGGGAATGATAAAGATAATATTGTGTTGCAGGTTACGGTTATCAAAAGGATGCCCCTTGCAAATGAGGGATGATGGTGAAGATATATAGATATTGCACCTAGTTTGGTTATATATAACCGATTAACTTTCAATTCATTGCGTTTTTCAATTTGGCCTGGACTGGGGGCCTAGAATAAGAATGCATTCATGCTGTTGTTACATACTTCAATTGACATGTTTTGTTTTGGTGAATGGTGATGGACGACATATGTCGTTTAATTTGCATTTCTTTCAATTCTAGTTTTCAATTTGTATGCTACGTAGTTTCATGCATTCTTTTTCTATTTTTCTGTGAATTTGATTTGGACTCAGTTTGTTTAAGGTCTATTGCAGCATGTATCAAACTACTCGATTGCACTGATTAAGATGTAAGGGCATGTTTCGTTGGGAAGAAAAACACTTCCTCCAAACCATGAAAAATGCATAGTTTCTACGTTTGGTTCATTGGAACTCATTTTCTATTTTCCTCATTTTTTAGGAAGACCTTCGGATTTGTTTTTTCGGGGTGGTTGTGAAGAAAATTTGATTTGGCAAAGACCATTTTACCTTGACTGTGTTCCTCCTCTGCTTGTTTCTTCATTTTCTTCCTGCGACGGTGGACTTCCTCCAGATCGACGGCTCCGCTTACTGCCGGTCGTCTCGTGCCCTCATGACGGTGGACCTCCGCTCACTGCCGCCCATCTCGCCAATCGCCGCATCCGCTTTCGCCTCGCCTCTCTGGTCTCTGCGTCTGCGACTGCGACTGCGAC
Source organism: Ipomoea trifida (assembly GCA_003576665.1). Classification (NCBI taxonomy): domain Eukaryota; kingdom Viridiplantae; phylum Streptophyta; class Magnoliopsida; order Solanales; family Convolvulaceae; genus Ipomoea; species Ipomoea trifida. The sequence continues at coordinate 3,378,540 of CP025659.1, read as the reverse complement.
ACCACCTCTCTGGCTTTGCCGTCTTCTTCGACAAAGAGAATGAGGATGGAGGAGATGGGGAGAAGAATAAAGAATGAAGAAAACCTAAATTTGGCCCAAAATCTTGCAAAAAAAAGAGTAATTGGGCTCTTAAATTGAAATAAAATATATTATTAATTTTATTATCACATTATAAGGTCTTTATACTCATTATTTTCATGACCTTTTAACAATGTTGTAAAAATTGCGCCTATGCATTAGGCAGCGCCCGAACCGTTTCAACCTCCTCTTTTTTTTTTGGCGAACTTATCATTGTCATTAGTCAAAAATCATAACTGAGAAGCAGTCTTCCCCTGAAGCAGTGCGCGATCACGCCCACCGCCAGGCCCGTCGCCAATAGCAGCGGAAATTGTGGGTGTCGGTGGCGTGATGCAGCGGCGAGAGAGGGGTGATCGCACCCTCATCGGCATGTGTTGTCATCGGGAAAAAGAAAATAAAAGGAAATAAGCTACGGGTAGGGAGGGTGTAGGGAGAAGGATCTAACCGTACCTGATACCAGATGAACGTAGGTTTTCCAATACAATAACTGAATAACAGAGATGCAGTACCTATATGAGAGTTAGCACTAAACTCTCCTAGGCTATAGGTACTGACAATTGACTAAAAGTACAAGCCATTACTAAAACAATAATATAACATAATAATATAAATGTGACATGGTTAATATGGAATATGGGTACTTTCCATTTATGTCGTTTCTAGTAGAAGTGATTCAGTGAAAAATGGAGAGATGAATAGATATTTGATATAAGGACTCACCACCATTTGATATCAGTGTATCTAGAACTCTACAAGCAGGGAGTGGTAAATTATAGTTGTATAGGGACTCACCACCAAAAGGAATTAAAACATAGGGAGTGGTAAAGTAAAGACTAAATGGGAATTGGAAAAGTTTTTTTTGGTATTCGTGATTCTGTGTATCTATAAGCATAGGAACTCACCACCATTTAAATAAACTAATATTTAATTATGAAAATTGGAGATTTCAAAAAAACGCAGTGGTATTATTGTAATTTTTTGTAAGTAAGTTAATTTTTTTTTGCCTTTTCAGTGCACATTTTTCTTTCTTCCAATGCATATTTTTATGACACACAGTGCACATTGTTATGACAGTGCACACTGTTCATTCTTCCAGTGCACATTCTTATGCCATATAGTGCACATTGTTATGTCATACAGTACACATTGTTCATTCTTACTATGCACATTGTTCCTTCTACCAGAGCAAATTGTTGTGCTATACAGTGCACATTGTTCCTTCTTCCAGTGCACATTTTTATGACATACAGTGTACATTGTTGTGCTTTCCAGAACATTTTTTTTTCAAAGAGTAGATGACAAACTTTTTTTTAACATTTTCTTGATCACTAATTACTAATTTGAGTTGAATATTGCTTGTTTCTTTATTATTTATGGTCGTTTATGAGTTCTGTTGAAGATCCTATTTTGATGATATGGTCGTTTCTTGATTTGATGATTCACAAATGGAAATGATAATAGACGACGGCCTATTTAAGTAACGTTTGATTACTTAGTGGATCTAATTTAGAAAATTTTATACAGAAGGTCTAATTAAGTAAATGCCAAATAGTCGAGGGACCCATTTGGTATTAACTCTAAATTTAAGTAAAATTTGATTACTAGCTCAATGGATTTAATTTAATAAATTTTATATAGAAGGCCAATTAAGTAAATACCAAATAGTCGAGGGACCCCATTCTCCCTGATCAATAATTAATATAATAGATTGATATCTAGAATAATTACCAGATCACCACGCCTTTTTTGTCTGATTCTCGTCACGAAATAAGCATTCTCAGGTTGAATATAGCGCCCTGATAGAAAAATATCTGCTCCATAATGATCAGGAATAGCTTTTTTGGATCCACCTAATTAAAAAATAATAATTAATAACTCAATCATACAAAAGTGCATCACACATCACATATAAAACAGAAAATGAAAATTTTTAAAAAGAGTTAATACCAGCCAAGGTCCTCCGAGTTTAGTGGTTTCGCAACCTATAGTCCTAAACTTTCAAATCGACCCTCCGAATTTCAAAATCGACCTGTCGTAGTCCTTCCGTTAAAATTTTCCGTCTCAACCGTGAAATGTAAGGGCATAATAGTCTTTTCATTTATTTCCCAGCAAAAATCGACCTCTCTCGGCAACATATGGCAACAGATTTCATCTTCTTCATCAGGCTATGGTTGAATTCAAGGCATCACATTTCCCCTAGTCTTTCTATCCAAAAACAACCTGGTTGAAACCTCCTTTGCAACCTTAAACTACATAATCTTGCACGAACAACTCCTTTCGTTCCCACTACCATACTCATCGCCTGATTCGTCTTCATGGATAAGCTCAAATTCCCGGATCTTGAAAAGCTCTCCACCAGATGTATCTGTCCACTGAACCTTCCTTCTAAGGATATGACCAGGGGCGTCATTACTCGTTTCACCCATGGTCTCACAATCATTGACACTACCACCAGGAACTGCTATGCTATTTGCTGGTTTCCTTAAGCTACTCTTAAGTGAAAGCTTCGTAGATGTATTTGTGTCTTCAACAAGACTATCAAAATGGGTGTCCTTACCCTTTTCAGAAGCCATTTTCAGTTTCTACTTTGGGGATTACGGCCACATCGCCGTTCAGGGGCCCTACCTCACCTACCTTGAGTATTAATTATCTCGCCGTCACCGGCGGTTCTGACATTTATGAGTGCTGCTGCGGATTTGACTGTGTGAATTTGCTCGAATCTTAAACTACCCTCGCTGCTAGGCTCAATCCCAATTCGGCAGGCAGCGGCACTGGAAGTTGGCTGGTATTAACTACAACTCCGCCACACTAATTCATGAAACAACTCAAACTACACCCAAAATAAGCAAAAGTCCATCATCATCAAGATAACCCAAAAAAAAAGATTTCTTTTTCTTTTCTTACAAAAACTAACAAATTTCACAGTATCAAGCTTTGGATGCCTTTTCCGGCGAGTCGGCGACCAAACAAGCTTCATATCTCTTCTTCTTCTTCTTTACTCTTCCTCCTCTTCCTCTCCTCTTCTTCTTCTTCTTCTTTACTCTTCCTCCTCTTCCTCTCCTCTTCTTCTTCTTTTTTACTCTTCCTCATCTTCTGAATGTTATCACCTTTTTTGGGTCTGGAAATTATGATTTGCTTTCGGGCAAAGGAAAATACTTATATTAGAAAGGCACAATGACGCAGAGCAATGAGATGAAGAATAGAAATTGGAATTAGAAAGCAGTCAAAACTCAAGATTGGATTTTTACCACAGACAGAAAATGGTTGAGAAGGAAAAGTAACCCTCAAGAAATACTAGAATAAGGAAAGAACAGGAAATGGGTTCCCTCAAGAAATAGTAGATTGGGATATGCCTCCTAGGGGTAATACGAGCAATAGGAGCTGCCGCCGTTCAGGGCGGAAGGGCACTCCGGCAAGTGGCGGCACAGGAAGCTGGCGCTGTCTCACGTCGAGTCGCACCGCTCCGGGCCGGGAACGCTCCACGATCACCTTCTCGCAGTTGCAGTTCAAGAACATATAATTATTTTGAGAAGACCACATGTAAAATGTCATATTTGCCCTCACACTTCACGGCTCAAACGGAGAAAACTAACCTGAGGACTAGAGCAGGTCAAATTCGAAAAAATGAGGATCACGGAGGGTTGATTTGAAAGTTTAGGACCATAGATGGCGGAACCACTATACTCGAGGGACCTTGGCTGGTATTAACTCTTTTTAAAAATTAACTCACAATAATTGAAACTTACTTGACCCGAATTTTTTTTCATGGGGAAGTGTATGATCATCATCATCATTGTCCTCCTCTTCTGTTGCATCCATATCCTGGGTAACTACTATACTATGATGATCATCATCATTCTCCTCTCCTGCATTTCCATCAGAATCTGTATCTTCTTCTTTCTTAACATCCTTATTGACACTAATACACGTATCCAAATCTGAACCCTCTTCTTTCTTAACATATTTCTTGACACGTTTACATATATTTGCCTCCAAAACAAATATATCTAGACTCTCATCACCACTTTCCTTTCTTATAACCTCTACTACTCGAGCACGTTCACCTTCCATCCCTATCTTTTCACAGCCGAATGGGTCAACTACAAAGAAGTCAAACACATCATAATCTTTATAGATAAAAAATAATAGATCTCCATCTGTGACACAATTATCCTTCACCACTTTTTTCCATCAATTCTCGAAAAACATAGCACCTCGAATTTTTGATATCTCGACCATCCAAACTTTCATTTCTCGATTCCTCAATAAAACCCTCATTTTCAAATCTCTTCTCTCTGATTCTGTGTACGAAGGAATTTCCTATGAAGGGAAACAACGTAACAGGTTAAATTTGTTAACTTGATGAATGAAACAAACTTAAATTATTTTCAATATTAATTAGAAAGCTAGCTAAGGTTTAGTTAGGCAACAATATAAACACCAATGCTACATTCTCCATCCACAATTTCAGTAGTATAGAAACAAACAAACATGCAATATAATGTTGGTTTAATTTGTGTATAGGTTAAACATTTTTTGGGAGAAAAGATAGTATATTGCTTAATTAAACTCTTAATACAAGGAATAGGAAATAAAATTCAGGGGAAATGAAATCCATTGCCTACAAACACGCTGAGAATCGACTCCCTAGCTATCGAATAGGTAGTTGATTCGCTTTTTGCTTAACAAAAGACACAACATTGTGTATGGTTTTAAACTTTTTTTTTTTTTTTGAAAACAAGTATGGGTTTAAACTTAAACTTCTCTTTTGTATGCTACACATTTCCTACAATATACTGGATCATATCTTCTACTCCAACTTTTTCTTCCTAACCAAACATGAGTATCAAACAACCTTAGCTCATACAATTGAAGATACTTAGTCATAATAGATAACCCCTTGCTCTTCAAATATAACAATACTCTGGTATGATTCAGTAGGAAGCAAACTCATGAACAAACAATGCTTTAATTTGAACAAACATAAAAGGGCTACAATCATGATTATTAAACATCTTCAAATTCATTTGCATACAATCAACACATGAGCAAACAAAAAAAAAAAAACATAAAACGAGTTTTGTGGATACAAACCAATTTTTGTGAGCAAGTCTCAGGACAAAAATCTTGTAAAAGTTAACACTTCTCTTTTGTGTCATTTCCAACAATATAATAGATCATAGCTTCTTCGTTTCATCCTTTTTAAATCAAGTGAGACAACTTTATGTAGATGTAACTACCTCAACGAATTCAAGACTACTTATTGAAACGGGTGTTGTTTATAACCAGACTTGGTATTAAGAAAATTCAAGTAATCATGCGATCCCATTAAGTTATTAAAGGTAAGCATACACTAACTGACAACAAACACTGACAAATGTTGAACAAGTAATTTATCTGATGTATTATAGCATTTGAATTTTGTTTTAAAATCACAATGTGAACTACAAGCAAATCATGGTCTATGAAGTGATGGAAATGCCTCAAATCTGATTACAAACCATAGTAAAAAACACTTGTTTCCCACTGTAATATGATTCAGCATGAAGCAAATTCATATGATCCCCATCTTATCAAAAGTGGCCACAAAATGACAACCAATGAGTTGACAAACATTGAACAAGTAATTGAATGAGAATATGAAAAAATTATAAATTTTATCAACAATTTTAGAAATTGAAGAATAATTTTTGTAATGGACAATAACTTAAATCTTACAAAATAGGAATAAAGAATGTGCACAAATAGTGTGATCTAAATAATAATAAAAAAACGTGCACAAACAATGCGATTTAAATTCTTTAAAGAACAACCACTAATCAATAACAAAGAGTAGATCGATAATCCCTCTATATGCTATATGTTAATTTCTCTTTAAAAAGTACAATCTAAACTTTGTATGATATAAAAATTTCCTATCAAAGGAATGATGTACAAGTTTTTTGAAGAGAATTATAAATATTATTATAAATGGACTAAATATTTTAAATATTCATTTAAAAATATTTTAAGCAAATAATATTTATTTTTTATTATAATAAATAATATTATTATAAATGATCTAAATAAAGTTTTTTTAATATTATTTATTTTTATTTATAATAAATAATATTTTTAATAAATAAATAAAATATTTATTTTTTTAGAGAATTAAAAAAAAATCTTTTTGAAAAGTAAGATAAAAAAATTATCAAATTGGAAGGGGATAGTGCAATTAGGCTCCCTAACATAATATTTATTATTATGGTGCACAAGTTTTTTCAAGTGAATTACATATCTAAAAAATATAAAAAAAAATAATATTTATTATTTATTATAATAAATAGTATTATAAATGATCTAAATATTTTAAATATTTAAATATTCAAAAAAAACATGCCATGTACACCGGCTGTCCAATAAATAATATTAAAAAAAAAAACAGCCACCTATTGTCGATGTTCTTCCTCATGGACAGCCACGGCTGTCCAACAACCGGTGGCTATTTTTTTAATATTATTTATTTTTTATTTATAATAAATAATATTTTTACTGAATAAAAATATTTGTTTTTTAGAGAAGTAAAAAAATATTTGTTTTGAAAAATAAAATAAAATGAAAAAGTGTCAAATTAGCCTCCTAATTAAGTAGGGGGTGCATGGATAGTAAAATTAGGCCCCCTAACTGAACTTGACCTGATAAACAAGTCAACTTGGACTTAATTGAACAATTTTACCAGTTTAGAAAGCTTGAATGGAGTTTATTTTTCAGTTAGGGGCCTAATTTTACTATCTACCCGACTTCGAGGGTCAGTGCGACACTTTTTCCCTCATACATTTCCGCATTCTTGAATAAACATTTCTAGATTTATTTACATAAAATTAACAAAAAATTAAAGCACACTCCGAAAAAAAGAATCTAAAAAATAAAAACTTTAATTTTGGTATACAAACCAATTTATGTGAGCAACCCTTCATGCAAACTTTGTAGAAGTTACGACTTTGCTTTTGTGCCATTACCAACAATGGACAAGAACTTCAATTCTTACATTCAACCTTTGTTTGTAAGTAAGAAAATTTTGTAGATGGAAGTACAAAACACTACCCACCACTACATATTATATCAAATTGTTGACTGTAATCCGACTCATACTATCAAATTCAAGTAATTTTGTGATCCGTTTAGATTAAAAAATGACCTATATAAACCAACTTACATTAAAAATTAAAATGTGAACCAAATGTAAACAATTGTCTATTAGGGGATAGACAATTGGAAATAGCAATAACAGACTACAAACCATAGTAACAAATACTCATTGCCAATTGTAATTTAACTCGGTATTAGGCAAACTCATTTGACTGACACTATTAACTATCTCATATATACATGCATTATGCATCAATTAATATTACCATATATATTTTCTTATATATATTATAACATATATACACACACACATGGGTGTGTGTAAAATCAACAAGAAAAAAAAAACAAATAACCTTTAAAAATCCAAAAAAAAAAAACTTTTTGAGTGAGAATACTTTATGAAAAAATCTATAAATGGTATCAAAAATCAAAGAAAATCAATAATACTTTTTGTAAATGACAGTCCTTAATGAATCAGATCTCACGAAATATGAATAAAAAATGTGAACAAATAGTACAATCTAAATTCTATAATGAAGCAACCACTAATCGATAATCAAATTAGAATAGATCAATACTATGCAATCTCTCTATAAGCTATAAAATCTTAATTTATCTTAAAAGTGCAACCCAAACACATATGATATAAAACTTCATATCAAATGAATGGTGTTCAATTTTCTTAAAGTGAATTATAAATAATTATATCATTTTCTAGATTTAGAAAGATAGATATATGCAAAGCCTATACACACATAACAATGGTACAATCTTGATTAAACATTTCTATATTTATTTACATAAAATCAACACAAAAGAACACATATAAACAAAATCTAAAAATAAAAGAAAAACTTGAGTTTCAGTATACAAACCAGTTTATGCGAGCAAGTTTCCATGCGAAAATCTGATAGAAGTTTAAACTTCTCTTTTATGCCCTTTCAAAAAATGGAGAAGAACCTCCAATTCCCTTTAACCTCGATTTGTAAGTAAGAAAAGTTTGCAGACGTAAATACTGAACAGTACCAAACCCTAAATATTATATTGTATGGTTGACAAGTAGTACCAAACCCTAAATATTAAATCATATTATCCGACTCATATTAATAATTCAAGTAATCTTTTGACCCGTTTAGGTTAAAAAAAATTACCCTTGACGGCTTTGATATGACTCACAGACTCAGCACGAAACAAGCACATGCACATATAGTATGATCTTAATAACTTTTCTATGAATCAATATTTTATATAATATCTTTGTCTTATTGTACCATCTTAATTAATTTAGAGTTAATACCAAATGGGGTCCCTCGACTATTTGGTATTTACTTAATTAGGCCTTCCGTATAAAATTTTACTAAATTAAATCCATTGAGTAATCAAATATTTAAATTTTGAGTTAATACCAAATGGGGTCCCTCGACTATTTGACATTTACTTAATTAGGCCTTCTGTATAAAATTTTACTAAATTAAATCCATTGAGTAATCAAATGTTACTTTAATTTAGAGTTAATACCAAATGGGTTCCCTCGACTATTTGGCATTTACTTAATTAGGCCTTTTGTATAAAATTTTACTAAATTAAATCCATTGAGTAATCAAATGTTACTTAAATTTAGAGTTAATACCAACTGGGGTTCCTCGACTATTTGACATTTACTTAATTAGGCCTTCTGTATAAAATTTTACTAAATTAAATCCATTGAGTAATCAAATGTTACTTAAATTTAGAATTAATACCAAATGGGGTCCCTCGACTATTTGACATTTACTTAATTAGGCCTTCTGCATAAAATTTTACTAATCTAAATCCATTAAGTAATCAAACGTTACTTAAATAGGTTTGTCATCAATTGATCTTTAAAAAAAAACGTTTGTCATCTACAATTTAAAAAAAAAAACTGTTCTGGAAGATACAACAATGTGCACTGTATGTCATAAAAATGTGCACTGGAAGAAGGAACAATGTGCACTTTATAGCACAACAATGTGCTCTGGTAGAAGGAACAATGTGCACATGCAGAAAGAATGAACAATGTGCATTGTATGGCATAACAATGTGCACTATATGGCATAAGAATGTGCACTGGAAGAATGAACAGTGTGCACTATCATAACAATGTGCACTGTATGTCATAAAAATGTGCATTGAAAGAAAGAAAAATGTGCACTAAAAGGCAAAAAAAAAATTAACTTACACAAAATTACAATAATACCACTGCATTTTTTTTTTAAATCTCCAATTTTCGTAATTAAATATTAGTTTATGTAAATAGTGGTGAGTTCCTATGCTTATAGATACACTGAATCACGAATACCAAAAAAAAAAACTTTTCCAATTCCCATTTAGTCTTTACTTTACCACTCCCTATGTTTTAATTCCTTTTGGTGGTGAGTCCCTACACAACTATACATTACCACTCCCTGCTTGTAGAGTTCTAGATACACTGATATCAAATGGTGGTGAGTCCTTATATCAAATATCTATTCATCTCTCCATTTTTCACTGAATCACTGCTACTAGAAACGACATAATTAGAAAGTACCCCTATTCCCTACTGCTATTGGCGACCGGCGACTGGCGGTGGCGCATGATCGCGCAGGGTGGCGACGGTGGGTGTGGCGGAGGGGCTTGGTCGGACTGCTTCTAAGGCGCTTCGACGGACTGCTTCAGGGGGAAGACTGCTTCTCGGTTATGATTTCTGACTAATGACAGTGATAAGTTCGGCAAAAAAAAAGCAAAAAAAAGAGGAGGTTGAAACGGTTCGGGCGCTGCCTAATGCATAGGCGCAATTTTTACAACATTGTTAAAAGGGCATGAAAATAATGAGTATAAAGACCTTTAATAATGATAATAAAATTAATAATAGATTTTATTTCAATTTAGGGCCCAATTATTCTTTCTTTTTGCAAGATTTTTTGCCAAATTTAGGTTTTCTTCATTCTTTCATTCTTCATTCTTCTCCCCATCTCCTCCATCCTCATTCTCTTGGTCGAAAAAGACAGCAGAGCCCGAGAGGCGGCGTCGCAGTCGTAGACGCAGAGACCAGAGAGGCGAGGCAAAGGTGGAAGCGGCGATTGGCGAGACGGGCGGCAGCGAGTGGAGGTCCACCGTCATGAGGGCACGAGACGGCCGGTAGTAAGCGGAGCCGTCGATCTGGAGGAAGTCCACCGTCGCAGGAAGAAAATGAAGAAACAAGCAGAGGAGGAACACACTCAAAGGTAAAATGGTCTTTAATTTGCCAAATCAAATTTTCTTGACAACTACCCTGAAAAACAAAATGCGAAGGTCTATCATTGAATTTCTTTTCCTAAAAAATAAGGAACTCATTTTCTCTACCACATGCGATCAATTAATAAGCAAACAAAGCACAAAATAAAAAGCAAGGCAATGCAGTAACACATCGAACAAAACAGGCTTAAGACACATGGGGCAACAATTATTATAAGTTTAGTTAAGGTGTAACATTAGAAAACAAAAAAATTATCTGTTAAGCAAAAAACAACAAGAAGGTAAAAGGGAATAAGAGGGCAGCCCAGGGCGAAGTACTAAAGCTAAGTTCGGAATGTTGGTGAGTGTCAATCAAGCTAAGAGAGGTAGCCGGACCCCTCGCGCACAGGTTAGGTCATCACCTCCTAACCGCTGCCCGAGCGAGTGGACTACTCCCTCGTCGCAAGTTCGACCCCCACCTTCAACCAACTCAATGCCGTTTCCCTCACCCAGCCATCCTCCCAACATCCTCTACCACATTCTTATATCCTGCATGCTTATGTGTTCTATGTAGTGGTTGCCGGGAAAGGAGCTAAAAGACAAAGCAAAATGGTGAAAGATGATTGATTGCCGTCATCAACAAACAATCAAACAATTGATATTAACCCGACTTATGTGTTTTATGTTTTGATCTTTATTTTTAAATTTGAATGAAAATAGTTGTTTCGACAATATAATGTACAAACAAATAGAAAACAAAAGGAACCTAAACCCTAAAATAGAAAAGTGGTTGAAAATTGTTGGTGGCATTGAACTGACTATTTTTTTCTTTCTTTCTTTTGGTAATATTTTATTCAATTACTAAGAAGGCATGTAACAAAAGTATTGCTCTATGGATAGATAATTAGTACAGAGTAATTTCCTTTTAAATAAGAAGTTTTAAGGTGCATTTAATTGTTTGATGTGATTAAAAAATGAATACAATTGTAATAAATAATTAAATTGCCACATTGGATTTTGAATTATGATTATGGAGTGTTGGTGCGGGTAGAGATGACAACGGGAATAAGGATGAGAAAAATTTTCGGGAAACGGGAAATGTATGTAATTCCCCATCGTGGACGGGGATACTTCTCCTGGGCCCGCCCCGTCTCCAGATAATTATTATAATTAAACAATTGATATTGACCCGATTTATGTGCTTTATGCTTTCATCCTTATTTTTAAATTTGAATGAAAAATAGTTGTTTTCACAATGTCCAAACAAATAGAAAACAATAGGCCAGAATCCTATTTCTTTCTTAGTGCTTTCATGCACTCTTCAAACCGTTTGTTTGGGTAGATTTTCCATATAAGAGTTATTAATTTGTGCTTGAGAAACAAATCACTCAATTTATATAGTTGGTGTTGCAAGAATAATGATATCGCGTGTATAAGGATACCTTCTCACATAATCTCATCCACACAAATTCAAACGTAACTACATTTCATCAGAACTCAAGTCTTATCCAGCTTTTCCAATTCCTTGCTTAGTCAATGTTGTGACTTCTCTATTTCACTTGTGAGATTATTTCCAGCTTGCTTTTCATTGTTTTCAATGCCTACGTTGCTTTCTTATTTTTAGTTGGACTTTTAGTATAAATTTGTAGGTGATTCACTTTAGGGATTTCAGTACAGAGAGTCACTTTTTTTTGGTTTTTCACTGCAATTAAAAGTATAGGTATATATGGTGTTTGTTTCTCTCTATTTTGTGTGATGAATTGTATATATGTAAAAATTTAAATCTATAAAATGTATATGTACGTGTAACATTTTAAATTTAGAAAAAAGAATGTAACATTGCACTTTTTTAATTATTATTTTAATTTTTTTATCAAACTAATATTACTTTAGATTGCATTATTTAATGTCAATAAGAGTAAATGTATTAAACAAACCTCATTTGTTCAATTTGTGTTTGGTTCAATTAACAAAAACTAATTCAAATTATTTATAATTTAATTTTTATAATAAATAATATTTGTATATATATGCATACATATATGGTCTTTCTTCTAATAATTATTGCTGCATATTTTAATTGGTATATGTCCAAATTAAATTCATTTGAATATATTAATTAGTTTCCTATTAATTCTGAAAATTACGAATAGCAAATTGACTATATTAGCATGTGAAGTTGCATAATTCATGATGTAATATTTAGTTTTAATTTTACTGTTTAATTTTTGTGTTTATTTTTCTTGTCAAAATAATTCTCTGACAATTATATATCCTATTTCTCTGTATACATCTTTGGAAAAAAAATTATTGGGAAATATTGTAGGGAAAAAACAGCCCGATATAATAGTACATTAAGTAGGTGTAAAAGATATAGCTGCTATTCACATAATAGACTTTAATTTCCTTAAATTTATATTTATTAGTTACTTCCGAATATAGTAAAATAAAAACTCAAATAAGCAAAAAGTCAAAACATCAAACCATTTCAGAGTGCCACCCAATAAAAATATCACGCGACTTCATCTCATGATTGACTTTTTATATAGCCTTGCTCTACCTTCTTGATTATATCACGCAAGCACCACTTCGTTGCACAAATGCAATTGAGAGAGTGAACTCAGAGGGAAAACAACCTTGTTGCAATTGTGAGTTCTTATTTTCATTTGAGATTGAACTTTGTCTAGTTCTTGCTCTAATTTATTCCATTGATGTTAATTGTTCTTTGTTTCGCTTGGTGTGTCATTCTAGGAATACCCTTCCGGCCTTTGATTCCTTGTCTAGTTGTTTCAGATTTTATTTGTCCAGTTTTTAAATTCTGATTTTATATAAAGATTTTCTGTAAGAATTTTTTTCACCCTAATTTTCATTTTCCTCTATGCGTTGCTTTGATGATTTTAGTTGGTCTAGTAATTAATTTGATTTTCATTTATCCCTTTCCCATTTTCTATAATCTTTGTTTTTTATCTTGAATTTACTTACTGATTGTTTTGACAATTTTATGTTGCAGAGGACTATTTTTGTTCCATCCCAAAGGTATGTTGATTTTCTTCTTGTGTTTCTTTTAAAATTCTGTAAATTCCTGATCTATTAGAATTTGATATTGTGTCACGCCTCTTTCTTTGTTTATCCTTGAAAATGAGAGTTTAATTTTTTTTTTTAATAAGAGTAAAGATCTGGTTATTTTTTCTAGTCTTATTGTCTCTATATAATTTTTTGTTTTTTTTTTTTCACATTGAATTTGCTTGTTGATTCATACTAGTGATTTTGTTGTAGAGGAGTGGGGACATACTATTTCTTTTGGTCTACATTGCAATAAATTTGAAGGTATGTTAACATTTTGTGAATTTTTGCTCTATTAAAATTGCATCTTATGTTACACTTGTTTCTTTTAAAATTTTCGTGAATTTCTACACTATTAAAATTGGATGGGGATGCACATACAATATGTCAAAACAAATATGAAACAATTGGTTGATATGAAAGAGAAGGAACAACTGTACGATTTCCTCATGGGATTAGATGATGAGTTGCTGCTGTGAAATCACAAATCCTTAGTTCAAAGAGAACACCCAGCCTTGATTAGGGCTCCTCTCTCTTGTGAATCTCTATTGGCACTTGTGGAAGCCATGTCCTCAATTTGGATGTTCTTTCTCCGAGTTGCTTTGTTTATCTCCGGGATATATGGAAGTAAGCCTTGATTACCTTTTGCCCTTGTGTGCATTCACCTCCAAAATAACACAAGAAAGAAAGCAAACAATCCTCTTTTGACTAAAAGTAGTTAAGAGAGGGTATGTAACAAGTAAAAAAAATGAAAAAAAATGACAAACACTCGATTCACACAAGCATTCAGTCAAATAAAGCTAAGTAATGACAACTATTGCCTTCCCAGCAACGTTGCTATTTTAAAATTTGCGTATTTGTGGTGGTGAAAACTTATGGAATATGAAAGTTAAAACGAAGAGATAAACTCCCGAGTGTCGTTCTCGAAGGAAGGAAGTCGGAAGATTACTTAGCTTTTATGCAACGAATGCATAGTGATTAACAAGAGGATGCCATTGTGCACAAATGAAAATCAATTGTTTGGAGAAAACAAGCACTAAAGTAAAGAAGTAATGAGACAATCAATGAAAATAAACAAGGGAATGAATCATGCTCGGTTGTTATGCCTCATCTTGTGTCTATAGCAAGGGAACATTGATTCACCTAAATTGGTTATTCAAGGCTGTTTGATCTTAATTCCTTTCCACAAGTAGTGTACTAGGGCTCTCTAGCTTAAGAATGCTTATTAGGCAACCAAAGGCATTAGAGGCATTTCATCGAACACTTAGACTTAAACACCTTCCTACTAATAAGAATTCAAGATTGCAAGGAGCTAGCCTCAACACTAATCACTAACATGCTTAGATCAATGCCTCAATCTTCCAAGAGA
>CP025659.1:3258757-3281938 GCA_003576665.1 Ipomoea trifida | reverse complement strand
ATAAAATTAACAAAAAATTAAAGCACACTCCGAAAAAAAGAATCTAAAAAATAAAAACCTTAATTTCGGTATACAAACCAATTTATGTGAGCAACCCTTCATGCAAAATTTGTAAAAGTTACAACTTTACTTTTGTGCCATTAGTATACCAACAATGGACAAGAACTTCAATTCTTACCTTCAACCTGTATTTGCAAGGAAGAAAATTTGTAGATGGAAGTACTAAACACTACCCACCACTACATATTATATCAAATTGTTAACTGTAATTCGACTCGTACTATCAAATTCAAGTAATCTTGTGATCCGTTTAGATTTAAAAAATGACCTATATAAACCAACTCACATTACAAATTAAAATGTGAACCAAAAGTAAACAATTGCCTATTAGGGGATAGACAATTGGACATCGTTATAACAGACTACAAACCATAGTAACAAATACTCATTCTCAATTATAATTTAACTCGGTATTAGGCAAACTCATTTGACTAGCACTATTAACTTTCTCATATATACATGCTTTATTCATCAATTAATATTACCATACATATTTTCTTATATATATATTATAACATATATATACACACACACATGGGTGTGTGCAAAATCAACAAGAAAAAAAAATCAAATAACCTTTAAAAATAAAAAAAATAAAAAAACTTTTTGAGTGAGAATACTTTATGAAAAAATCTATAAATGGTATAAAAAATCAAAGAAAATCAATAATACTTTTTTGTAAATGGCAGTCCTTGATGAATCAGATCTCACGAAATAGGAATAAAAATGTGAACAAATGGTACAATCTAAATTCTATAATGAAGCAACCACGCGCTAATCGATAATCAAATTAGAGTAGATCAATACTATATAATCTCTGTATAAGCTATAACATCATAATTTTTCTTAAAAGTACAACCCAAACAATGTATGATATATATAAAATTTCATATCAAATGAATGGTGTTCAAATTTTTTGAAGCGAATTATAAATAATTAGATCATTTTCTAGATTTAGAAAGATGGATCTATGCAAAGCTTATAAACACATAACAATGCTACAATCTTGATTAAACATTTCTAGATTTATTTACATAAAATAAACACAAAAGAACACATAGAAACAGAATCTAAAAATAAAAGAAAAACTTGAATTTCAGTATACAAACCAATTTATGCGAGCAAGTCTCCATGCGAAAAATCTGATTGAAGTTCAAACTTCTCTTTTGTGCCATTTCAAAAAATGGAGAAGAACCTCTTCCCTTCAACCTCGATTTGTAAGTAAGAATTGTGGACGTAAATACTGAAGAGGTCAAACCCTAAATATTATAATGTATGGTTGACAAGCAATACAAAACCCTAGTTCGGTCCCTCGACTATTAGCATTTACTTAATTAGGTCCTTTGTTTCAAATTTTACTAAATTAAATCCATTGAATAATCTAATGTTATTTAAATTTAGAGTTACTACAAAATGGGGTCCCTCGACTATTTGTCATTTACTTAATTAGTCCTTCTGTATAAAATTTTACTAAATTAAATTCATTGAGTAATCAAATATTACTAAAATTTAGAGTTAATACCAAATGGGGTCCCTCGACTATTTGGTATTTACTTAATTAGGCCTTCTATATAAAATTTTATTAAATTAAATCCATTGAGCTAGTAATAAAATTTTACTTAAATTTAGAGTTAATACCAAATGGGGTCCCTCGACTATTTGGCCTCTTAGATCCATTAAGAGGCAAATGAAATCAAATTGAGCAAAAAAGAGCCACGGTTTTAATTACTGGAAAGAAAGAGCTACAACTTCAATTTAAAATCAAGGAAATAACGTGAAGTGTTCGAATCTTATAGGAAGCAAAAATAAAGGAAATTAGCCAAGGTTTTCTATTTGAGCAAAGATTTTGGTAAGGAGTTCAAAACTCACAGTGAACAAAATTTCAAGGATGAGCCAAGGATTTATATTTTGAGCCAAGGTATTGAAACAATGTCTTAAATAATAAATTGAGCCAAAGACCTTGTGGTCTAGTGGCACCCGGTGTCCCGAAAAACACTCCTTCATGGATGATGGGAGTGGCCTGAGTTCGAGCCTCAGTGGAGGCAACTGTTGACGACTCTTTGTGCTTCAGGTCGAGAATGTAGATATGAACAATCGAAAGGCAAAGCTAAGGAAAAAAATTAAAGAAAATGAGGCATGATCAGATGAGAAAATCACAAATCAAAGCAAGAGCTAGGATTCGAAGAAGACAAAATTGATTAGTCAAGGAGTCCAAGATAAACTTTGAAGCAGCCAAGGGCCACCGCCAAAATTAAAAAAAAAAATCAACATATCAAATCACTATCTTGACATATGATAAAGTTGCAATATTAAAATTCAACATATACATATCAAATCAGAAGTCTCTAAGTTGGAAGAAAGAAAATCTTGTTTTTCAACAACTCTACCAATGGTAGATTGGTAGATAGATGATAGTAGCACAGAGTTGTGAAATCCTATGCTCAATTTTGGCTTTGTGATCAAGGCACTGAAGTGGTGAGATTGGTGCTGGCTTTGTAATCAAGGCATGCAATCTTGGACTTGTGACTAGTCTATATATATATATATATATATATATATATATATATATATATATATATATATATATATATATATATATATATATATATACTTACCGAAAATATTTATTATATCATGAATCATGGTATACTTTTAAGGTACACTAAACTAATAATCAGTATATTTTTTTTCAACTTAAGTTCAATGTTTTTTATATATAAATAAAATTAATATATAAAAATATATCATTAAAAATTTCTAATTAAAAAATTTTAAATAATACCAATATTGATATTTTTATTTTAATGTATAAAATTAACATACAATTATACTAAATCACTATATTATATTCATTTTTAATATAATATTGGTTAATTTTCAAACTTTTCATGTGCATAAAAGTAAACTTTGGTGCAAAATAAAATAAAAATAAATTAAATACAATCTCATTGTTATTTGTATTAAAATAATAAAATTATAAATCAAATTAGATATGTGGAATTTAATTTCTTCTAATAAGATAAAATTGAAATCTTCAATTCAATTTATTATTTTTGTATTATAGATATTTTTAATTTCATTTGTTTTATTTTTTAAATTTTAATTAAAAATATTTTTAAAAAATAATAATTTGATTCGAATATATATACACAGACACATTACTTTAACTAAAATAATATTTTAATATTTCCATGCACATTAAAATTTTTTGTTAGAAAGTAAAAAATAAAATATATCAAGTACAATCTCATTGCTATTTGGTATTTTTTTCTTCATATTATATATATATAGGAAGGGGTTCGGGTTAGATAAAAGCCCAGGTGAGAAATGAGATAGAATCTAAGCCGTAGATAAAAATAAATTTGCCACCGACGAACTTCAACAATATGCACTAGAAAAAGGGAAAATGTGAACTAAAAGACAAAAAATGCGCACCGGAGGCACAAAGATGTGAAACAATTATTAAAAAATTAAATTTAATATAGGATCTTCAACACAACTCATAAACGATCATAAATAATAAACAAACAAGCAATATTCAACACAAATTAGTAATTAGTGATCAAGATCAATTGATCTTTTTAAAAAAAAAAAGTTTGTCATCTACACTTTGAAAAAAAAAGTTCTGGAAGGCACACCAATGTACACTGTATGTCATAAAAATGTGCACTGGAAGAAGGAACAATGTGCACTGTATAGCACAACAATTTGCTCTGGTAGAAAGAACAATGTGCATAGTAAGAATGAACAATGTGTAGTGTATGACATAACAATGTGCACCATATTGCATATGTAACACCCCAATTTTCACACCTTGGATTTATTACAAAATCCTAATATTACAATACATTGCGGAAGCGTCTAATCAGCAGAAAACTGGGTGTTACCGCCACGCTTAGGTATCTTTCCTATACCCAAACGCTAAGGCTAAACTTACAACCTCAAATAACCATATCAATATCCAGATATGTACATATGGAATAATTCTCCAGGGTGTCTATTCTAGGACAGAGTAGTCTTCAACCTCGACTTCCATCCTATTCAGAGCTCACGCTAGACTGCATCTAATAGATGACACAATGAAGTGTAGTTAGCGCGACGGCTAAGTAAGGATATCCATTATCACTCGAAAATAAACAAAGGTTTCGAAAATATAATCATTTGTAAGTTGTAAAATTTACCCACGAATTATAGCTCTACCTGCAATCAGGTTATAAGTAATAGATAAAATAATATAAGGCGTATCGCTAACTCAACACGCAAACTTCTCTCATATAAAGGTACCGGCATCATTGCCACTTAAAACACATTTTTCTGTTTCTCAGACAAGTTTGTAAAAATATTTCATTTCCAGTAGTTTCCCTCATTTTAACTCAAAAGGAAGTTCGACAGCACATTTCCGTGCTCAAAATTCGTCACATTTTGGATAGAATCATTCCCTTCTCAAATCGTTACCGAGTAATTCTTTTCTCATCTTTAAAACCTCCTTAGTTTCTTGTTCGTAAGCGTGAGGCCTTTGGAGCATTTTCAAAACTCCCATTCTGACCACTTGGATCATCGAACTCGGGTTCAGTGGTCATCACCCGGTCTAACACTGATCCCCTGGACGTAAGGTTCGTTAAAATGATTCCTAGCTGGCCTAGCTAGGTCCATAAAAACCAACACCTACCCGAACTTCTGGAGTAACTATACCTTAAATGTGCACATCCCCATAGGAATACCTCATCCTACGAGTTATATAGTACCCGGCGAATAGACTTCGCCCTGCAGTATGAACTGGTCATACAATATTCACAACGACCACTGGGCCATGGCACTCGAAGCCACCCGTGGGTCAATCAAGGTCCTCCTCAACTCGCTTTAGAAACTAAGGGTTTGAAAACATGATTCTTCCTTCAGTTTTTTTTCTCAAATCATTTCTTTTGGACATATTTCTCAATTTGAGTCCAATAGTTGAAATCGGCTATCTCATCAGCCCAAGAAGGATTTTCAAAAATACTTCTCAGTACCCTAGGCTTTTCAATATCATTTTCTCATTTTTCTCACGTAATGCACTCACTCATTAAAAGTAGTATTTTCCTCAAAAAAATAAGGTTTTGACAACCTGTTTACCAAAATAGCATACGTTCTTTCGACGTAAGTTTTATAAACATTTTTATTTACTCACAGGCTTTCCAACACAATTTCCCAAGTCACAAGAGTTGTACTTATCTCTTAACAACAATATTTTCTTCTAAGGTAATGCACATACATTTTTCCAAAACCGATATTTCTTTTGAAAATAGATCTCTTTTGCCCGTAGGCCTATCAAATTTTGTATCATACATACATAAACATTTTGGGAGATAATACAGTTGGAAAACAACTTAGACATAGTTTGACATCATGCCCAAACTTTTTGGACTGAAGATTCTGGACTAAACATTCTGGACGTCAGTGGACGCATGGTGGACGCGCGTCCACCTTGGCGTCCACTACCTACGGCTTTTTCAAAAAACTGGACGCCAGTGGACGCACGGTGGACGCGCGTCCACTGGGGCGTCACCCAAATCTGCCAGAAAATTTCTGGCGCAGTCCGAAAGATTGAGCCGGTAAAAATAGTTCCGAACTCTTTTTCACTTGAAATTTTTATGGTAGAACCCCAACTTATAGTACTTAATGTCCATAAAACGTTTTGGTCACCTAGGTTAACGAATTAACACAGAAAATTACTTTTTTTGCCCTTGGTCCGAAATATCCTTCTCACTGGACCAGTTTTGGGAAAATGAGCAAAAACCATACTTACACTACTCCGATCATTATGAAATTTTATATGTAGGTTCTACACTTGTTGATCTACATGTCTACAAAATTTGAAGTCAAAATACCTTACCGATTTTTCCCAATAATTTTCGAAAGGTCACTGCCGGAAACTAGTTCGATTTTTACTCAATAATTTCGCAAGTATAGGTTTATATGGGCATAAATACAACCCATACATGTATAAAATAGCTATAACATGTAGATTAGAATTTACCAAAATCAAAGTAAGGATTTTTGAAGCCAATTTATAGATCCATAGTTGTCACGTAAAAATTCCTAACCATATAATTTCCTAGCAATTGTCTATTTCCAAGTGATTGAGCCAACTTAAGGGATTCCTTACCTCCCAAGAAGATTTTTAAAACCGTAGAAAGATGGTGATCCTCTCCTTCAAACTTTTCACCGAAGATCCTAAACAAAATCACCATAATAACAATATTCTTCATGCACTAAACATTAACACTTAAGTTCTAGAGATGAATAGATCTAACAAGGTCCAAGATCTTACTTACACTTAATCCTTGAGTAAGAAAAATATTTTGGAGCTCCTTGATCACAATGGAAGACTTAGAATAATTCTTCTTCTTTTGCCTTAGTGAAATTTCGAAAATGAGAGGAAGAGAGGAGAGAGGGATGATCACAAAGCTAGACTAATTTTCTTCTTCTTTTCCTTAGTGTATATCCGAATGGGAATGAGGGAGTGTCTAGCTAGCTTATTCTTGAAGATCAAGATACAAGGTACAATGCACATGGTTCATTAAATGCAAGATCAAGACCAAATCTCCCTCTAGGATTCAATGCCACATGTCAACACCTCATTCATCCCTTAAGAAGATATTAATTTACTTGATCAGTTTAAGCCTAAATCAGATGAATGTTCGGAGGATTATATCTTAACTCGGGAAAAATTCTAATACCAAAATTGTCGTAAAAATATTCCAGTCGTAAATCACCAATTTTGGGAATTTTCCGATAATCCGCCAAATCTTGGTTCAGAGTCCGTAACAATTTATCCCTTACAGTCCATTTAGAATTTCTCTTGAACTAATTAAAAATTCAGACTTAATCGTATGATACTCAATAATCCAATTCTAGGAAAATTCGAATCAAATCCATATCCTTATAATTTTCTCGGTTCGTGACCGATATGTAGATCGCAACTTATCGATAATAAATCCTTAAAAGAAAAATTATTTCGAGCACCGAATAGTCTTCTCTTAAATGTCATAGCTTAAAAAAAATTCTATCGCTAATTTCGAATCTTATCTTTGTCGTAAAAACCGAGGGGTTACAGCATAAGAATGTGCACTGGAAGAATGAACAATGTGCACTGTATGTCATAAAAATGTGCATTGGAAGAAAGAAAAATGTGCACTGAAAGGCAAAAAAAATTAACTTTTTTTTTGAATACTATTGACCCTGTTACATGTAGTATCTGTCCATATACTTTCTCAACCTATTGAAGCCCAACAAAGTCAACATTGCCCCCACTGAGGCTCGAATCCATGACCTCCCACAAAGTCAACATTGCCCCCACTGAGGCTCGAATCCATGACCTCCCACTATGGAGAATCACTTCATGCCGCTTGACCACAAGGCCTTTGGCAAAAAAAAAAATTAACTTAATTACAAAAAATTACAATAATACCACTGCGTTTTTTTTTTAAATCTCCAATTTTCGTAATTAAATATTAGTTTATTTAAATGGTGGTGAGTTCCTATGCTTATAGATACACAGAATCACGAATACCAAAATTTTTTTTTCCAATTCCCATTTAGTCTTTACTATACCAATCCCTATGTTTTAATTCCTTTTGGTGGTGAGTCCCTATACAACTATAATTTACCACTCCTTGCTTGTAGAGTTCTAGATACACTGATATCAAATGGTGGTGAGTCCTTATATCAAATATCTATTCATCTCTCCATTTTTCACTGAATCACTGCTACTAGAAACGACATAACTGGAAAGTACCCCTATTCCCTACTGCTACTGATGGCGACCGGCGACTGGCGGTGGGGCGTGATCGCGCAGGGTGGCGGCGGTGGGTGTGGCAGAGGGGCTTGGTCGGACTACTTCTGAGGCGCTTCGGCAGACTGCTTCAGGGGGAAGACGGCTTCTCGGTTATGATTTTTGACTAATGACAGTGATAAGTTCGCAAAGACAAAAAAAAGTAGCAGGTTGAAACGGTTCGGGCGCTGCCTAACGCATAGAGGATAAAAAATGAGGAACTCATTTTCTATTAGAAAATAGAAAATGAGTTCCAATGAACCAAACGTAGGAACTATGCATTTTTCATGATTTGGAGGAAGTGTTTTTCTTCCCAACGAAACATGCTCTTACATCTTAATTAGTGCAATCGAGTAGTTTGATACATGCTGCAATAGACCTTAAACAAATTGAGTCCAAATTAAATTCACAGAAAATAGAAAACGAATGCATCAGAAACTACGTAGCATACAAATTAAAAACCAGAATTGAAAGAAATGCAAATTAATCGACATATGTCGTCCATCACCATTCACCAAAACAAAACATGTCAATTGAAGTATGTAACAACAGCATGAATGCATTCTTATTCTAGGCCCCCAGTCCACAGGCCAAATTGAAAAACGCAACTAATTGAAAGTTAATCGGTTATATATAACAAAACTAGGTGCAATATCTATATATCTTCACCATCATCCCTCATTTGCAAGGGGGCATCCTCTTTGATAACCGCAACCTACAACAAAATATTATCTTCATCATTCCGCAATTCACGAGGCAGGAACTCACAAATGCACTGATCTTCTTCCTCAATGAGGTTCCTTCGGCATAGGCCTCGTCATCCTCTAGACAGCCATGTTCGCCCATCAGCCCAAACCTTTACAATTGTTTTCCACTTTCTGTCTTTCGCGTCACGCAGAGTCACAGTTGAAGGTAATTGAAGATTGTAATCCCTGATCACTTCCTTTGGCACATACTGCACATGCCACATTATCCAATCCATTCATAGTCACCTAATTGATCGAGAAACAAGCTAGCCAGACACACATAATCTGAACAATATATATACATATACATATATATATATATATATATATATATATATATATATATATATATATAATACCATCTTTCACTCCTCCCTATTCAATAATTAATATAATAGATTGATATCTAGAATAATTACCAGATCACCATGCCTTTTTTGTCTGATTCTCGTCACCAAATAAGCATTCTCAGGTTGAATATAGAGCCCTGATAGAAAAGATCTGCTCCATAATGATCCGAAATAGCTTTTTTGGATCTACCTAATTAAAAAATAATAATTAATAACTCAATCATACAAAAGTGCATCACACAGATAAAAAATTGAAACTTACTTGACTCGAATTTTTTTTTCCTGGGGAAGTGTATGATCATCATCATCATCATCATTGTCCTCCTCTTCTGTTGCATCCATATCTTGGATAACTACTATACTATGATGATCATAATCATTCTCCTCTCGTGCATTTCCATGAGAATCTGTATCTTCTTCTTTCTTAACATCCTTATTGACACTAATACAGGTATCCAAATCCGAACCCTCTTCTTTCTTAACATATTTCTTGACACGTTTACAGATATTTGCCTCCAAAACAAATATATCTAGACTCTCATCACCACTTTCCTTTCTTATAACCTCTACTACTCGAGCACGTTCACCTTCCATCCCTATCTTTTCACAGCCGAATGGGTCAACTACAAAGAATGTCAAACACATCATAATCTTTATAGATAAAAATAATTTATCTCCATATGTGACACAATTATCCTTCACCACTTTTTCCCATCCATTCTCGAAAAACATAGCACCTCAAATTTTTGATATCTCGACCATCCAAACTTTCATTTCTCGATTCCTCAACAAAACCCTTATTTTCAAATCTCTTCTCTCTGATTCTGTGTACGAAGGAATTTCCTATGGAGGGAAACAACGTAACAGGTTAAATTTGTTAACTTGATGAATGAAACAAACTTAAATTATTTTCAATATTAATTAGAAAGCTAGCTAAGGTTTAGTTAGGCAACAATATAAACACCAATGCTACATTCTCCATCCACAATTTCAGTAGTATAGAAACAAACAAACATGCAATATAATGTTGGTTTAATTTGTGTATAGGTTAAACATTTTTTGAGAGAAAAGATAGTGTATTGCTTAATTAAGATCCGAATACAAGGAATCATAAATAAAAGTAAGGAGAAATGAAATCCATTCCCTACGAACATGCTGAAAAATGGACTCCTTAGCTATCAAATAGGTTGTACGATTCGCTGTTGACTTAACAAAAGACACAACATTTTGTATGGTTTTAAACTTAAACTTCTCTTTTGTATGCTACACATTTCCTACATTTACTGGATCATATCTTCTACTCCAACTTTTTCTTCATAAACAAACATTTATAGAGGATATGAAACAACCTTAGCTTAAACAATTGAAGATACTAGTCATAATAGATAACCCCTTGACCCTTCATAACAATACTACTCTGATATGATTCAATAGGAAGCAAACTCATGAACAAACAATGCCTTAATTTGAACACACATAAAAAGGCTACAATCATGATTAAACATCTTCAAATTCATTTGCATACAATCAACACATAAGCAAATGCAAATGCAAAAAAAAAAAAAAAAAAAAAAAAAATTTGTGTATACAAACCAATTTTTGTGAGCACGTCTCAAGACAAAAATCTTGTAAAAGTTAACACTTCTCTTTTGTGCCATTTCCAACAATATAATGGATCATAACTTCTTCGTTTCATCATTTTTTAAATCAAGTAAGACACCTTTATGTAGATGTAACTACCTCAAAGAATTCAAGACTACTTATTGAAACGGGTGTTGTGTAACACCCCGACTTGGCTACACCGAACCACCGGAGTAATTACCGCCACACCTAGACCAAGTCCAACCTTATTCAGGTGGGATTCAGTCTAGATGCACAGGCTAAACCACAAAAACAAGGATTGTGTTTCTTGGCGTCAAAATTCAAGGTATACTTTAGAATATAACTGCGTCATATATATATATATATGTCTACGTCGTCAAGAAGTGTAGCTAACAAGCTACCAAAAACAAACGAGGGTTTAATAATACAACCCATCCGGAGAGTTTAATGAGACCCGGTTAGACAACCATTCAGAGTTAGCACCTTTACAAAAGATACATGTACACAACACACTAACTGCAACTCCCCCCCTCCACTCTAGACTCTACCTAGTCTAACGAGCGGTACACTGGGCCCGTATAGGTGCCCCAAACCTCGCGCCACTCACCCTCGTACCACATCATATGGTCTAGAAATCGACAATTGTTCATGTACATCATCCACTCGTCAAGGTAATCCGGGGGACTCGGGTCCCACGGGTACGGGTAATGTACTACGAACTCTAGTGGACTACTACCAGGAACGAGCTCTATGGGGTAGAACCCATAGCGAGCTTGAAGGGCATCGAAAGGACACAGGGGCTCAACAGGTGCAGGGGTCCACACGGGTACGTCAGGCGAGGCCGGAGCAGGAGTAGGATCGGGAGTATGAATCAGCGTCGGCGGGTCAGGTGCATAGCCCGGGGCATAGGGATCTCCGTCTAGTAGGTACTGTGCATAATCGTCGTAGTCATATATAGGGAACTCGAACTCAGAAGGATCTGAGTCCGGTGGACTACAGGAACCTGTACTAGATTGCATCTGATAAAGAACACAACGAAGTGTAGTTAGCGCGACGGCTAAGTAAGGATATCCATGGTCACTCGAAAATAAACAAAGGTTTTCAAAATAATTATCAATAATAACAAAGTAAGGTAACATTACCCAACAGTCGCAATCGACCTGCAAACATTCTAACAACAAGCAGTTTCACTTTATTTCAGTAATTCAAGCATATAACACAGTCATTAATTCACCCGATGGTTAGCTCTCACACATCACCCGTGGAACACAACTCTCACCTTAATTCACACGTGGGGTACGAAACACATCCACTTTTAATTCTCGGTGGGGTACAAAACACATCCACCTTTAACTCACGGTGGGGTACGAAACACATCCACCTTTAATTCACGGTGGGGTACGAAACACATCCACCTTTAATTCATGAGTGGGGTACGAAACACATCCACTTCCAACTCTCGCGTGGGGTACAAAACACATCCACGTTTAATTCTCATCACACGACTCCATGACCAATAAACTTACTCAAGTATATTTTCCCAACCCGCATACTTAGGTTAGTATTAGCCACATCACAGAAATCCAAGTATAGGAGTCATAATAATTTCCAAAGCGCAAATATTTCCCAAATTAGTAAAATACACAAATATAATATTTTGCCTTCAAAAATATTCACCTGGATGCCCGTAGGCTTTCAAAATAACACAACCCTCAAGGTTAAAAATATCGGGGAAAAACCGGGTCGAAAACAAGTCGAAACGAGTCTGCGTCGCGCGGACTCGCGGCTGGCCGCGCTGGCGGACGCCCGGCGGACGCGGCGTCCGGACCGCGTCCGCTGGTTCGGCGTCCCGCGCCGAGACTGGGCGCGCGCGTCCGTGCGGCGTCCAGCCTTTCGGCCGAGGCGCCGAAACGCGAAATCGCAAAGGGCGCGCGGTGGACGCTCGTCCACTGTCGCGTCCGCCCGTTTTCTGCCCACTTCAGGCCGCAAGTTCGGGGTTGTAACGCCCCGATCTTCCACCTTTTTCACAACTTAAGCATATATGGACCCCAAATAACATATGCACACATAAAAATCACTATGAACATGTACAATAAAATTTATCAAAGCTCAAAGTAAGGATCTTTGGAGCCAATTTATGGATCTATAACATAACACATAATTTTCATATAAAAACTCCTAATCATATAATTTCCTAGCATTTGCCTATATCCAAGTGATTAAACCGACTTAAGGGATTCCTTACCTTTGTAGAAAATCTTAAAACCTTAAGAGTTGATGATGCGTTCCTTGGAGTTCTTCACCAAAAATCCTAAAAAGTCACCATAACAACAATATTTTCATGCATTAAACATTAACACTTAACTTCTAGAGATGATTAAACCCAACAAAGTCCAAAGTCTTACCTACACTTGATCACTTGAGTTGGGAAAATGAGTGGGAGTTCTAGATCACAAATGCAAGACTAAGTTTTCTTTCTTCTTCTCCTTCTCCCTTATGATTTTCGAAAATGACATGTGAGGATGAGAGAGATGATGATGTGAGTCTTTCTCTTGTTAATCAAGCAACAAGTGCAATTGCACCATACCTCATAAATGCATTCATTAATGATCAAATCTTAGTCTAGGATTGGGTTTTGCCACTTGTCATCACCCCATGAAGTCCTTAAGAAGATCACAAATTAATTGGCCAGTTTATGCTTAAATCAGAAGAATGTTCGGAGGATTATAACTTAATTCGGGAAAATTCTAATACCAAAATTATCGTAAAAATATTCCTGTCGCAAATCACCAATTTTGGAAATTTTCCGGTAATCCGCCAAATTTAGGTTCGGAGTCCGTAACAATTCATCCCTTACAGTCCTCTTAAAATTTCTCTTGAACAAACTAGAAATTCAGGCTTAATCGTATGATACTTAATAATCCCAATTCTGGAAAATTCAAATTGAATCTACGTCCTTAAAATTTTCTTGGTTCGTGACCGGTACGTAGCTCGCAGCTTATCGATAACTAGTCCTTAAGCAAAAAATTATTTCGAGCACCGAATAGTTTTCTCTTAAATGTCATAGCTTAAAAAAAAATTTATATCGCTATTCTCGAGTCTTAGCTTTGCCGGAAAACCGAGGGGTTACATGTTGTTTATAACCAGACTTGGTATTAAGAAAATTCAAGTAATCATGCGATCCCATTAAGTTATTAAAGGTAAGCATCCACTAACTGACAACAAACACTGACAAATGTTGAACAAGTAATTTATCTGATGTATTATAGCATTTGAATTTTGTTTTAAAATCACAATGTGAACTGCAAGCAAATCATGGTCTATGAAGTGATGGAAATGGCTCAAATCTGATTACAAACAATAGTAAAAAAACACTTGTTTCCCACTGTAACATGATTCAGCATGAAGCAAATTCTATGATCCTCATCTTATCAAAAGTGGCCACAAAATGACAACCAATGAGTTGACAAACATTGAACAAGTAATTGAATGAGAATATGAAAAAATTATAAATTGTATCAACAATTTTAGAAATTGAAGAATACTTTTTGTAATGGACAATCCTTAATAACTCAAATCTTAGAAATAGGAATAAAGAATGTGGCACAAATAGTGTGATCTAAATAAAAAAAAATGTGCACAAATAGTGTGATTTAAATTCTTTAAAGAACAACCACTAATCAATAACAAAGAGTAGATCGATGATCCCTCTATATGCGATATCTTAATTTCTCTTTAAAAAGTACAATCTAAACTTTATATGATATAAAAATTTCCTATCAAAGGAATTGTGTACAAGTTTTTTCAACTGAATTATAAATATTATTATAAATGATCTAAATATTTTAAATATTCATTTAAAAATATTTTAAGCAAATAATATTTATTTTTTATTATAATAAATAATATTATTATAAATGATCTAAATAAAGTTTTTTTAATATTATTTATTTTTATTTATAATAAATAATATTTTTAATAAATAAATAAAATATTTATTTTTTTAGAGAATTAAAAAAAATCTTTTTGAAAAGTAAGATAAAAAAATTATCAAATTGGAAGGGGATAGTGCAATTAGGCTCCCTAACATAATATTTATTATTATGGTGTACAAGTTTTGTCAAGTGAATTACATATCTAAAAAATATAAAAAAAATAATAATATTTATTATTTATTATAATAAATAGTATTATAAATGATCTAAATATTTTAAATATTTAAATATTCAAAAAAAACATGCCTTGTACACCGGCTATCCAATAAATAATATTAAAAAAAAAACAGCCACCTATTGTCGATGTTCTTCCTCATGGACAGCCGTAGCTGTGCGGCAGGATGATCACGACCGTCTAAAGAAGATGGCCATGGCCGTCTTCTAGATCTAGAACTAGGCCGCCCTCGTTCCAGTCCCCTTCGTCTGGAAGACGGTCATGGCCGTAGCCCTCGCTCCAGATCTAGAAGACGACCATGACCGTCTTCCTTAAGAATGTCGTGACCATCCTGCCGGACAGCCACGGCTGTCCAACAACCGGTGGTTGTTTTTTTAATATTATTTATTTTTTATTTATAATAAATAATATTTTTACTGAATAAAATTATTTGTTTTTTAGAGAAGTAAAAAAATATTTGTTTTGAAAAATATAATAAAAATAAAAAAAAAGTGTCAAATTAGCCTCCTAATTAAGTAGGGGGTGCATGGATAGTAAAATTAGGCCCCCTAACTGAACTTGACTTGATAAACAAGTCAACTTGGACTTAATTGAACAATTTTACCAGTTTAGAAAGCTTGAATGGAGTTTATTTTTCAGTTAGGGGCCTAATTTTACTATCTACCCGACTTCGGGGGTCAGTGCGACACTTTTTCCCTCATACATTTCCACAATCTTGAATAAACAATTCTAGATTTATTTACATAAAATTAACAAAAAATTAAAGCACACTCCGAAAAAAAGAATCTAAAAAATAAAAACCTTAATTTTGGTATACAAACCAATTTATGTGAGCAACCCTTCATGCAAACTTTGTAGAAGTTACAACTTTGCTTTTGTGCCATTACCAACAATGGACAAGAACTTCAATTCTTACCTTCAACCTTTGTTTGTAAGTAAGAAAATTTTGTAGATGGAAGTACAAAACACTACCCACCACTACATATTATATCAAATTGTTGACTGTAATCCGACTCATACTATCAAATTCAAGTAATTTTGTGATCCGTTTAGATTAAAAAAATGACCTATATAAACCAACTTACATTAAAAATTAAAATGTGAACCAAATGTAAACAATTGTCTATTAGGGGATAGACAATTGGAAATCGCTATAACAGACTACAAACCATAGTAACAAATACTCATTGCCAATTGTAATTTAACTCGGTATTAGGCAAACTCATTTGACTGACACTATTAACTATCTCATATATACATGCATTATGCATCAATTAATATTACCATATATATTTTCTTATATATATTATAACATATATACACACACATGGGTGTGTGTAAAATCAACAAGAAAAAAAACAAATAACCTTTAAAAATCCAAAAAAAAAAAAAACTTTTTGAGTGAGAATACTTTATGAAAAAATCTATAAATGGTATCAAAAATCAAAGAAAATCAATAATACTTTTTGTAAATGACAGTCCTTAATGAATCAGATGTCACGAAATAGGAATAAAAAATGTGAACAAATAGTACAATCTAAATTCTATAATGAAGCAACCACTAATCGATAATCAAATTAGAGTAGATCAATACTATGCAATCTCTCTATAAGCTATAAAATCTTAATTTATCTTAAAAGTACAACCCAAACACATATGATATAAAACTTCATATCAAATGAATGGTGTTCAATTTTCTTAAAGCGAATTATAAATAATTATATCATTTTCTAGATTTAGAAAGATAGATATATGCAAAGCCTATACACACATAACAATGGTACAATCTTGATTAAACATTTCTATATTTATTTACATAAAATCAACACAAAAGAACACATATAAACAAAATCTAAAAATAAAAGAAAAACTTGAGTTTCAGTATACAAACCAATTTATGCGAGCAAGTTTCCATGCGAAAAATCTGATAGAAGTTCAAACTTCTCTTATATGCCCTTTCAAAAAATGGAGAAGAACCTCCAATTCCCTTTAACCTCGATTTGTAAGTAAGAAAATTTTGCAGACGTAAATACTGAACAGTACCAAACCCTAAATATTATATTGTATGGTTGACAAGTAGTACCAAACCCTAAATATTAAATCATATTATCCGACTCATATTAATAATTCAAGTAATCTTTTGACCCGTTTAGGTTAAAAAAAAAAAATTACCCCTGACGGCTTTGATATGACTCACAGACTCAGCACGAAACAAGCACATGCACATATAGTATGATCTTAAGAACTTTTCTATGAATCAATATTTTATATAATATCTTTGTCTTATTGTACCATCTTAATTAATTTAGAATTAATACCAAATGGGGTCTCTCGACTATTTGGTATTTACTTAATTAGGCCTTCCGTATAAAATTTTACTAAATTAAATCCATTGAGTAATCAAATATTTAAATTTTGAGTTAATACCAAATGGGGTCCCTCGACTATTTGGCATTTACTTAATTAGGCCTTTTGTATAAAATTTTACTAAATTAAATCCATTGAGTAATCAAATGTTACTTAAATTTAGAGTTAATACCAAATGGGGTTCCTCGACTATTTGACATTTACTTAATTAGGCCTTCTGTATAAAATTTTACTAAATTAAATCCATTGAGTAATCAAATGTTACTTAAATTTAGAGTTAATACCGAATGGGGTCCCTCGACTATTTGACATTTACTTAATTAGGCCTTCTGCTTAAAATTTTACTAATCTAAATCCATTAAGTAATCAAACGTTACTTAAATAGGTTTGTCATCAATTGATCTTTAAAAAAAAAAAATGTTTGTCATCTACAATTTGAAAAAAAAAATGTTCTGGAAGATACAACAATGTGCACTGTATGTCATAAAAATGTGCACTGGAAGAAGGAACAATGTGCACTTTATAGCACAACAATGTGCTCTGGTAGAAGGAACAATGTGCACAGTAAGAATGAACAATGTGCACTGTATGGCATAACAATGTGCACTATATGGCATAAGAATGTGCACTGGAAGAATGAACAGTGTGCACTATCATAACAATGTGCACTGTATGTCATAACAATGTGCACTGAAAGAAAGAAAAATGTGCAAAAAAAATAACTTACACAAAATTACAATAATACCACTACATTTTTTTTTAAATCTCCAATTTTCGTAATTAAATATTAGTTTATTTAAATAGTGGTGAGTTCCTATGCTTATAGATACACTAAATCACGAATACCAAAAAAAAACTTTTCCAAATGGATTCTTACAAATGAGGCCCCTTAAAGGGTATTTATACTCATTCCATCTCCTCAGTGGATGGGGGAGATCTACTTAATCCTACGGCTAGGAAATATTCTCTAGAATCCTTCATAACTCTCTATAGAGGATTCTATAATGTTCTAGAATATTCTATGCATATCTACAACCTCTAGTGTTATATTTATGCTTCTAGAATATTCTACCAACTATGGGAAGCTATGTATAAGTCCTAGAAGAATCTGAAAAGATGTAGCAAACCTCGGAAAAGAGTAGCAAAGTGCCCAGCGCGTTACAATAAGCTTTCTTGAGCTTTGTAAAAAAGGAGGAAGAAAACAAGAGTCACATGGGTTAGGTTTTCAAGTTTTGGTTTCCAGACCATTATTATTATTATTATTATTATTGTTGTTATTGTTATTGTTATACGCTTATCAAAATCATGGAATAAATATATAATTATGTCAAATTTGGCTACATGCTATTTACAAATTAAATATCATGTGAAGAAAATAGTATGAACAAGAAAAAGTGAACAAAGAATATATATTTGAATTTCAAAGTGTGCCGGTACAAAATCTCTATCAGGAAATCCTCTGATTCTCCACCTAGTTAACTTGACTTGAAAATTTAGCCGAATGGCCTCCGAGATGTGACTTGTTCTTCAATGAAGGGTTGATTTCTTGCTTAATCTTCGTTGAAGAGCCTCCGGTCTTAAATTGGCCTGATCTTCAGTCCCACTTTAGCTTGTGACTTGATCACTTGAATTGTTTTGCAGAGTTTCAATATGTATTTCTGCAGTGCTTCTTTATGACTTGAAGTCTTTACTCCAAGGAGAAATGTTGTGGAGCTCGAAGTGATGCTTGAGAATGAAATGAATGCCTCTATTTATAGGGGTGAAATGTGAGAATCCCACTTCATCTAAAACTCTTTGATATTATCTCAAAATTAATAAATGAATATTTGAAATAATATAAAGAGTTATCCAAAATGTATTTAGCCACCATAATGTCTAGGTTCATGATCCTATCAAAACTATAATATCTTAAATAATTATATCTACTTTGACTAAATTATCGAATAATTAAATTAATTAGGCAAATAACATAACCTATATTAATTTAATTAATTGATATACAAATTCAAATAATATGCGGTCCAATATTAATTAGCCAATTTAATTCTGTAAAAAGTTTCATGTCTACAAATAGAATGTGAGCCAAAATATTTAATGTGATGCCTAATTTTTATAGTGTGCGCCGTCGTACGATGCCCAATTTTTATATGCAACTCATTTGATTTTTTTTTTTTTCGTTTTTTTAAAAAAAATTTATTTTTTTTCTTTGTTTCTTGCAAAATTCTTGTTTGCTTAAAATTATTCATAATATGTAATAACTTTGTTATATTGTGCCTAGCTTTATTATATTGTGTGCCATGTGTTTTTTTTTTTTTTTTTTTAATTCAGCTCGTTTTTGTGTTTCTGTTTTGTTTTTTCTTGTGTGTTTTTTGTTGCGTGTTTTTTGTTTGTTTGATTTTATTTTGTGTTTTTGTTTGGTTGTATTTTTTTTTTTTTTACTGGTAGTGCCATATTGTTTTTTTTTTTTTTTTACATTTTAAATTGGAAATGTTGGAGCTCATTGTAATTTGATAGAATTTTGGGTAAAAACAATCACAGTGTAATTTGTTATATTTTTGGTAGTTTAGGGATGAAATTTGGGTATATTTTTGATTGATTGATGGTTGTTTGTTTTTTTTGCCCTTTTAAACTTTTACAACCCTGTGGTTTTTTTTTTGTTTTTTAAAATAATTTTTTTTTTCATTTTAGATTTGGAATGGTGAAGCTCACTGTGCTCCGATTAAATTTAGGGGAAAATTAATCATGATGTTATTTTTTTATCTGTTCGAACCGTGTGGTTTTTAAATTTTTGATAATTTAGTTTTTAGATATTTATTTCTTGATTTATGAGTTTGATAAACTGGGTGCGGGAATGTTATGTGCACGATTAGATTTATTGTGTGCACATTGTTCGGGAGTTGTGTGCCTATTAATATTTAGAGAAAAATTAATCAGTGTTATTTTTGTTTTTTAATCTGTTAGGGCCGTGTGGTTTTTAAATTTTTGGTAATTTATTTTTTGTATATTTATTTATTGAATTATGAGTTTGATAAACTGGATGTGTTTATGTTTTGTGCACGGTTGAGTTTATTTTGTGCACATTGTTGGGGAGTTGTTTGCATGATAGTGTTTAAGGGAAAATTAATTATAGTGTTTTTTTTATCTGTTAGAATCGTGTGGGTTTGATTGTATTTTTTTATTTAATGGTTTAATCTTCTAACGGTATTATATTTTTGTTTTTCTTTAGAAATCGTTGTTGCACGAATATTTCATGTCGGTTGGTGAGTGTTTCAAGTCCGGGATGTGCCTTAATTTGGAGATCAAAAGGATGTCAATGAAGTAAAACTAATTTTAACTATATTTTTTTATTGTATATTTTTTTTTAACTATATTTTTTATGCCTTAATTTCATAGTGTTATCCCTCTCGGTTCTTGCTCATTGTGCTGCATCTTACATCGAAACCTAACACGGCTGCATATCGTTTGTAAAACTGTACACCTTCATTTATTGTTTCGTCACAATCCGGTGTAAATTAAATTCGTCGTCCCCTGCATGGCAGTTTTCCACCTCACCTGCTACACCATTGGTGTCCTGTACGTTTCTTGTTGTTTGCAAACAACATATCAAATCGTGACACACAATATATAAAACCTTGACGACACACAATATATCAAGCCATGAGAAAGAAGAAGAAGAAGAAGAAAAGAATAATATTGGCGACGGAGGTAGGTGGGTGGTTAGTAGGGCGTTGTTATTTATTTATTTTTAGACCATTCAATTCTAGTTCTTGTAATGTGGGACAAAAAGTGAAAAAAAAAAAACTCATTTAGTAAATTATTCAAACTACAACATCAACAAATAAGGTAATTTAATATAAATAATCATCTAATCTTTACTCTACGCTATACTATTATTATTTATTTATTTATTTTGAGGCTTTTCAATTCTAGTTCTTATAATGTGGGTCTTTTTTATTGGTTGGTGATAGAGGCAGACTTGAACAGGTCTGGGGTGAAGGAGGTTTGTGCTCAGAGCTTCCTGGAAACGCCCAGCATGCACGGTCGCGCCACCAACTTGCACAGCTACTCCACAAACTGTGCCACTAAATTGCACGGCTGTAGTTGGGGAGTTTATTACCGAAATGGTCTCTCGACTATTGTGAAATTATTAATTTGGTCCCTTGACTATAGCAAAATTACCAATTTGGTCCTTGACTATAGCAAAATTACCAATTTGGTCCCGATTTTAACGGATGTTTAACGTTGAAATAAACGGAGGACAAATTGGTTAAAATTTTCAAAGTCGAGGGACTTAATGGGGCACGAAAAATTGTCGAGGACCAAATTGGTAGTTTCGCATAGTCGAGGGACCAGTTTGGTAATAAACTCGTAGTTGGGAATTGAAATTCGGCATTTGGCCCACTTGAATACCCTTTGGCCAGTGGCATACCCCACATTACTCATTTATCCTCTACATCAACTTTCACCAATCATTATTGCATGGACCATGGGCACACAGCTGTGTGGACCGAAAATAAAAATTACATTATTTTTGTACTGAAGGTACATTATTTTGTACTGTAGGTACATTATATATCAAATAATGTACCTTCAATACAAAAATAATGTACCTTCAGTATAAAAATAATGTACTTTTTATTTTTGGTCCACACAGCTGTGTCCATGGTCCATGCAATAATTTGCCAACTTTCACGGCATCATCCCATTAAGTGCACAGTCATTAATCTATTTGCTTATTAAATCAATCATTATTGCATGGACCATGGTCCACACAGTGGGCTAATTAGGTTTAAATATGTGGTGGAGTGGGTTAGTTCAAACAATAAAAATCTTGAATAAATCTGACTCATAGCCAAAAATATTAAAAAATAATTATGGGGTACGTGATAGATAATTGTGTTAGTTGATTTAATCAGTTGATTGTATTAGTTGATTATTAAAAAAAGTGTTTTGATAAATTAATTATTTAATTTTAATTGATTATATTTAAAATGACATATAAAGACATTGTACTAATTTTTCCTTTAACTCTAAAGTTCATTTTAAAATTTATTGGAGTATTAATAATTATTATTGATGAATATATATATTGAAAATGACTAAAGAATTTGGACCCAGGGTCCAGGAGCCTAGAGCCAAGGCCCACTAAGATGGCTTGAATGGCCGAGAAGATGACTTGAACCAAGCTAAGATTGATGACCCGGATCAAAATAGAAGACATGGACCCAATGAAAGAGTCTCGGGGCCCAAGACAATTGACCGGGATGAGGCTACGATATACCCGAGTCGAGTGGCTGGACTCGGGGCATGGCTTCCACTACCACTGCCTGGCGAGTGCCATTCCATCTCACAGTCCATCTCCGGGGCCGGTGTTATGATTCACTATGATGCTCTATTTCCTACCATCTCCTTGTAGTATTGTTACATTGGTTGGATTCTTCTTGTATAAATTATCATTGTTTTGTTATTACAAATGATGCTCTATTTCCTACAATCTCCTTGTAGTATTGTGACATTAATCCACTAAATATTTATTACTAAAATTATTGCTTTTATTATTTTACCCTTTAATTTATGCAAGCTTATTGATCCATGCATATATACCCTGGGTGAATTAGTTCTATAAATATATTATTATTATTTATTTTTAACTATTATTAACTTGTTTAATTTTTTCAGTGAGAATCAGATCTAAGAATGATTTCTGATTTTGCTATAGGTCGAAAATCTCAATACAAATAAGGTGTGTTCTTCTCTTTTGTTTTTGAGATTAAATTTTCTGTACTTTTGTTAGTGAGAGGCTGAGAGAATCACTCCCTTACAATGAATGATTTTAACTTATTTACCAAGTCAATTACATAAAATAAGTCAAACCAGCTAAATATGAATGATTAGCATTTTAGCAAACACTCCCTTAATATGTTCCTCAATTTTTTATTACATTTATTACAACGTGTTAGAAAAGTGGAGATTATTCCTAATATTAAAACAATTAATGGAGTGACAGCCCCTCGTGACGTCGTAACTTGCTTCCATCCTATTTTTTCCACGTTGTAACAATTACTTGGTCATG
>CP025659.1:3224677-3258732 GCA_003576665.1 Ipomoea trifida | reverse complement strand
TTGTTGATATCTTGACAAAGCCGCTGGGCCACCGCTTGTTTGCTAGGTTTCGTAACAAGATTGGTCTCACTGATTGTGTGCCAATCTTGCGGGGGCTTGTTAAGACTCAGTATATTGTCCTATGCTTATAGATACACTAAATCACGAATACCAAAAAAAAACTTTTCCAAATGGATTCTTACAAATGAGGCCCCTTAAAGGGTATTTATACTCATTCCATCTCCTCAGTGGATGGGGGAGATCTACTTAATCCTACGGCTAGGAAATATTCTCTAGAATCCTTCATAACTCTCTATAGAGGATTCTATAATGTTCTAGAATATTCTATGCATATCTACAACCTCTAGTGTTATATTTATGCTTCTAGAATATTCTACCAACTATGGGAAGCTATGTATAAGTCCTAGAAGAATCTGAAAAGATGTAGCAAACCTCGGAAAAGAGTAGCAAAGTGCCCAGCGCGTTACAATAAGCTTTCTTGAGCTTTGTAAAAAAGGAGGAAGAAAACAAGAGTCACATGGGTTAGGTTTTCAAGTTTTGGTTTCCAGACCATTATTATTATTATTATTATTATTGTTGTTATTGTATTGTTATACGCTTATCAAAATCATGGAATAAATATATAATTATGTCAAATTTGGCTACATGCTATTTACAAATTAAATATCATGTGAAGAAAATAGTATGAACAAGAAAAAAGTGAACAAAGAATATATATTTGAATTTCAAAGTGTGCCGGTACAAAATCTCTATCAGGAAATCCTCTGATTCTCCACCTAGTTAACTTGACTTGAAAATTTAGCCGAATGGCCTCCGAGATGTGACTTGTTCTTCAATGAAGGGTTGATTTCTTGCTTAATCTTCGTTGAAGAGCCTCCGTCTTAAATTGGCCTGATCTTCAGTCCCACTTTAGCTTGTGACTTGATCACTTGAATTGTTTTGCAGAGTTTCAATATGTATTTCTGCAGTGCTTCTTTATGACTTGAAGTCTTTACTCCAAGAGAAATGTTGTGGAGCTCGAAGTGATGCTTGAGAATGAAATGAATGCCTCTATTTATAGGGGTGAAATGTGAGAATCCCACTTCATCTAAAACTCTTTGATATTATCTCAAAATTAATAAATGAATATTTGAAATAATATAAAGAGTTATCCAAAATGTATTTAGCCACCATAATGTCTAGGTTCATGATCCTATCAAAACTATAATATCTTAAATAATTATATCTACTTTGACTAAATTATCGAATAATTAAATTAATTAGGCAAATAACATAACCTATATTAATTTAATTAATTGATATACAATTCAAATAATATGCGGTCCAATATTAATTAGCCAATTTAATTCTGTAAAAAGTTTCATGTCTACAAATAGAATGTGAGCCAAAATATTTAATGTGATGCCTAATTTTTATAGTGTGCGCCGTCGTACGATGCCCAATTTTTATATGCAACTCATTTGATTTTTTTTTTTTCGTTTTTTTAAAAAAAATTTTTTTTCTTTGTTTCTTGCAAAATTCTTGTTTGCTTAAAATTATTCATAATATGTAATAACTTTGTTATATTGTGCCTAGCTTTATTATATTGTGTGCCATGTGGTTTTTTTTTTTTTTTTTTTTAATTCAGCTCGTTTTTGTGTTTCTGTTTTGTTTTTCTTGTGTGTTTTTTGTTGCGTGTTTTTGTTTGTTTGATTTTATTTTGTGTTTTTGTTTGTTGTATTTTTTTTTTTTTACTGTAGTGCCATATTGTTTTTTTTTTTTTTACATTTTAAATTGGAAATGTTGGAGCTCATTGTAATTTGATAGAATTTTGGGTAAAAACAATCACAGTGTAATTTGTTATATTTTTGGTAGTTTAGGGATGAAATTGGGTATA
Source organism: Ipomoea trifida (assembly GCA_003576665.1). Taxonomy (NCBI): domain Eukaryota; kingdom Viridiplantae; phylum Streptophyta; class Magnoliopsida; order Solanales; family Convolvulaceae; genus Ipomoea; species Ipomoea trifida. The sequence continues at coordinate 3,256,856 of CP025659.1, read as the reverse complement.
TTTTTGATTGATTGATGGTTGTTTGTTTTTTTGCCCTTTTAAACTTTTACAACCCTGTGTTTTTTTTTTGTTTTTTAAAATAATTTTTTTTTTCATTTTAGATTTGGAATGGTGAAGCTCACTGTTCTGATTAAATTTAGGGGAAAATTAATCATGATGTTATTTTTTTATCTGTTCGAACCGTGTGGTTTTTAAATTTTTGATAATTTAGTTTTTAGATATTTATTTCTTGATTTATGAGTTTGATAAACTGGGTGCGGAATGTTATGTGCACGATTAGATTTATTGTGTGCACATTGTTCGGAGTTGTGTGCCTATTAATATTTAGAGAAAAATTAATCAGTGTTATTTTGTTTTTTAATCTGTTAGGGCCGTGTGGTTTTTAAATTTTTGGTAATTTATTTTTTGTATATTTATTTATTGAATTATGAGTTTGATAAACTGGATGTGTTTATGTTTTGTGCACGGTTGAGTTTATTTTGTGCACATTGTTGGGGAGTTGTTTGCATGATAGTGTTTAGGGAAAATTAATTATAGTGTTTTTTTTATCTGTTAGAATCGTGTGGGTTTGATTGTATTTTTATTTAATGGTTTAATCTTCTAACGGTATTATATTTTTGTTTTTCTTTAGAAATCGTTGTTGCACGAATATTTCATGTCGGTTGGTGAGTGTTTAAGTCCGGGATGTGCCTTAATTTGGAGATCAAAAGGATGTCGATGAAGTAAAACTAATTTTAACTATATTTTTTTATTGTATATTTTTTTTAACTATATTTTTTATGCTTAATTTCATAGTGTTATCCCTCTCGTTCTTGCTCATTGTGCTGCATCTTACATCGAAACCTAACACGGCTGCATATCGTTTGTAAAACTGTACACCTTCATTTATTGTTTCGTCACAATCCGGTGTAAATTAAATTCGTCGTCCCTGCATGGCAGTTTTCCACCTCACCTGCTACACCATTGGTGTCCTGTACGTTTCTTGTTGTTTGCAAACAACATATCAAATCGTGACACACAATATATAAAACCTTGACGACACACAATATATCAAGCCATGAGAAGAAGAAGAAGAAGAAGAAGAAAAGAATAATATTGGCGACGGAGGTAGGTGGGTGGTTAGTAGGGCGTTGTTATTTATTTATTTTTAGACCATTCAATTCTAGTTCTTGTAATGTGGGACAAAAAGTGAAAAAAAAAAACTCATTTAGTAAATTATTCAAACTACAACATCAACAAATAAGGTAATTTAATATAAATAATCATCTAATCTTTACTCTACGCTATACTATTATTATTTATTTATTTATTTTGAGGCTTTTCAATTCTAGTTCTTATAATGTGGGTCTTTTTTATTGGTTGGTGATAGAGGCAGACTTGAACAGGTCTGGGGTGAAGGAGGTTTGTGCTCAGAGCTTCCTGGAAACGCCCAGCATGCACGGTCGCGCCACCAACTTGCACAGCTACTCCACAAACTGTGCCACTAAATTGCACGGCTGTAGTTGGGGAGTTTATTACCGAAATGGTCTCTCGACTATTGTGAAATTATTAATTTGGTCCCTTGACTATAGCAAAATTACCAATTTGGTCCCTTGACTATAGCAAAATTACCAATTTGGTCCCGATTTTAACGGATGTTTAACGTTGAAATAAACGGAGGACCAAATTGGTTAAAATTTTCAAAGTCGAGGGACTTAATTGGGCACGAAAAATTGTCGAGGACCAAATTGGTAGTTTCGCAATAGTCGAGGGACCAGTTTGGTAATAAACTCGTAGTTGGGAATTGAAATTCGGCATTTGGCCCACTTGAATACCCCTTTGGCCAGTGGGCATACCCCACATTACTCATTTATCCTCTACATCAACTTTCACCAATCATTATTGCATGGACCATGGGCCACACAGCTGTGTGGACCGAAAATAAAAATTACATTATTTTTGTACTGAAGGTACATTATTTTTGTACTGTAGGTACATTATATATCAAATAATGTACCTTCAATACAAAAATAATGTACCTTCAGTATAAAAATAATGTACTTTTTATTTTTGGTCCACACAGCTGTGTCCATGGTCCATGCAATAATTTGCCAACTTTCACGGCATCATCCCATTAAGTGCACAGTCATTAATCTATTTGCTTATTAAATCAATCATTATTGCATGGACCATGGTCCACACAGTGGGCTAATTAGGTTTAAATATGTGGTGGAGTGGGTTAGTTCAAACAATAAAAATCTTGAATAAATCTGACTCATAGCCAAAAATATTAAAAAATAATTATGGGGTACGTGATAGATAATTGTGTTAGTTGATTTAATCAGTTGATTGTATTAGTTGATTATTAAAAAAAAGTGTTTTGATAAATTAATTATTTAATTTTAATTGATTATATTTAAAATGACATATAAAGACATTGTACTAATTTTTCCTTTAACTCTAAAGTTCATTTTAAAATTTATTGGAGTATTAATAATTATTATTGATGAATATATATATTGAAAATGACTAAAGAATTTGGACCCAGGGTCCAGGAGCCTAGAGCCCAAGGCCCACTAAGATGGCTTGAATGGCCCGAGAAGATGACTTGAACCAAGCTAAGATTGATGACCCGGATCAAAATAGAAGACATGGACCCAATGAAAGAGTCTCGGGGCCCAAGACAATTGACCGCGGATGAGGCTACGATATACCCGAGTCGAGTGGCTGGACTCGGGGCATGGCTTCCACTACCACTGCCTGGCGAGTGCCATTCCATCTCACAGTCCATCTCCGGGGCCGGTGTTATGATTCACTATGATGCTCTATTTCCTACCATCTCCTTGTAGTATTGTTACATTGGTTGGATTCTTCTTGTATAAATTATCATTGTTTTGTTATTACAAATGATGCTCTATTTCCTACAATCTCCTTGTAGTATTGTGACATTAATCCACTAAATATTATTACTAAAATTATTGCTTTTATTATTTTACCCTTTAATTTATGCAAGCTTATTGATCCATGCATATATACCCTGGGTGAATTAGTTCTATAAATATATTATTATTATTTATTTTTAACTATTATTAACTTGTTTAATTTTTTCAGTGAGAATCAGATCTAAGAATGATTTCTGATTTTGCTATAGGTCGAAAATCTCAATACAAATAAGGTGTGTTCTTCTCTTTTGTTTTTGAGATTAAATTTTCTGTACTTTTTGTTAGTGAGAGGCTGAGAGAATCACTCCCTTACAATGAATGATTTTAACTTATTTACCAAGTCAATTACATAAAATAAGTCAAACCAGCTAAATATGAATGATTAGCATTTTAGCAAACACTCCCTTAATATGTTCCTCAATTTTTTATTACATTTATTACAACGTGTTAGAAAAGTGGAGATTATTCCTAATATTAAAACAATTAATGGAGTGACAGCCCCTCGTGACGTCGTAACTTGCTTCCATCCTATTTTTTCCACGTTGTAACAATTACTTGGTCATGGGAGTCACTGAATCAGTAAAATCGAAGCTGGAAGTGCCTCACCATTTTTGAGAAAGGATTTCGAAACGAATTGAAGGCCGCAAAGTTGAAAATGAAGAACAAGAAAATGCGCAAAAAATAGGTGCCCAATATTAGTATTTTATTGGTTCAAACATATTTTAAATATTAGCTCAAAAAATATTAATATTATCTAAATTAAATTTTGTGTGAACTTAATAGGTTATTGGTTCAAATATATTTTTATTTATGTAATATACATATATAAATTTGGTCCAGATATCAAATGTAAATTTTTTTTTTTACATATATTGGACAAGGTAAAATATATATATATATATATATATTCTATTTAAACCAAATATATTTTAAAATATTTTAAATATAAGATCTAAAAACAACTCAAAATTAAACTTATTGTTAATTTTATAACGTTAATTTGAAAAAATAAATTTGGAAAAATAAGTGTTAGTAAACAAGTTTTCTAAACAGAAAATAGAAAATGAAAAATAAAGAATGAAAACTGAAAAATTGAAAAACAGAAAACAGAAAACAGTTTTCTGTTAGTAAACAGACCTAACCTTTTCACGGACCATGCAACCAACTTGCACGGTTCAAAATGGCATTTGCATTCCTTCCTTCCTCATTTGCATGCATCTGCTCGTTGAAAATTGTAATATACAATACCACATTATTCCCCATTTGAGGAGACAGGAACTCACATATGCACCTATCTTCATCTCTAGGTTTCTCCATCCTCCAGATGGCCATGTTCGATCATCACCCCAAGCATTTACATGTAATGTTCACTCTCTGCCTCTCATGTCAGGCAGAATCACAGTTTGAGGTGATTCAAGATTGTAACCCTTAATTACTTCCTTCAGTATATAAAAGATAATCTTTTCTTGATTTTTGTAATGTGGATTCGACCCACGCCTCCCCAGATGAGCCAAGTTGATTCAATTACAACTTAACTTTAGATTTACAATCGTGAAATTAATTAAGAACTTTAAAGAATTGTTAGCACAGAAAATTCAAATAATGTAATTGGACCGTGATGGATAATCGGTTACTCCCTCTGTCCCATTTTACCCGTCTTACTTTCCTTTTTAGTTTGTCCCAAAATGTTGTCCTCTTTTTAAAATTGGACATCATCATCATTCTACTTTTCCCAATTTACCCTTATGACTTTTGCTTTTCTTTATTTCTTTTATTTCCAAAAGTGAAAAAGTAAATGGTATAATTGGAAAGTACATTACATTTACTTTAATTTCTTAAAAAGCGTGCAAAAAGTAAATGAGACAACCAATTCGGGACGGGGGAGTATTAAATTGGGTTGTTATGCCGTGGACCCAGGTCCCTAGGTCTACATTCACACACACTATACTCTACATTCACATACACTATACTCTACATTCACAATTTGTAAACTTCACATTCACACATTACAGGATTATATGTTTAGTAACTATACTCTACATTCACATACACTACACTCTACATTCACAATTTGTAAACTCCACATTCACACATTCAAAACTCTATATTCACAGGTCCTATACTCCACATTCACAACTTGAGAACTCCACATTCACACATTACATGGCTACAAGTTGCTAGAACTTCTTAACTCTTTTACAGATTCACACATGCATAACTCTACATTCACGATTTCTATACTCCATATTCACAATTTGAAACCTCCATATTCACACATTTCTGGGCAAATCTACATTCACACAATCATAAATCTACATTCACGATTTCTATACTCTACATTCACACTTTGAAACCTCTACATTCACACATTTTTGAACAACTCTATATTCAGCAATATGTTTACTAATTAAAAAAAAAAACAAAAACGACGTAGTTTTGGACCCAGGTCCACCTTGCAAGGTGGACCTGGGTCCACAGCATAATTTGCCTATTAAATTAATTGCTTTAATTAATTAAATTGGGCTAATATTTATTTAATTGGGTCGATTAAATAGCTCAATAAATAATTGGTTGGTCTAATTAATTAATTTAAAGTAATTGTTGCTGAATTGTTGGCCCAAATTCAAGGAATATATTTAATTGAGTTGGATCAGACTATTGGATCAATTGGGCTGCTCAAATTTATGTGCTTTGACTTGGTTTGCCCCATCAAGAATTATGTGTGGATTATATAATTTTGAAGAAATTATGGATATTATAAATTGGTTCGAAAATATAAAATCATGAACCTGGACGTGATGGTGTACCGATACATTCTCATATTTAATTCAAACAATTAAAGTAAATTGAGAATTATCCAAATGGATAAAGGTGGTTAGATTTTTCCTACTTCCTCAACAATATAAATAGTGGTTTCATTTTCAAAGAAACAGAGCTCTAAAGATTTTGTAACCCCTCGGTTTTTCGATAAAATTAAGATTCGAAAATAGCGTTATAATTTTTTTTTTTAGTTATGACAATTAAGAAAGGACTGTTCGGTACTTGAAATAATCGTTTCGTTGAAGGATTTATTACCGATAAGCTGCGAGCTACGTATCAATTTCAACCGAGAAAAATTTTAGGATGAGGATTTAATTCGAATGTTTCGGATTTGGAAATTTTTGAGTATTATACGATTAGGCCTGAATTTTAATTAGTTCAAGGGAATTTTTAAATGGACCGTAAGGGATAAATCGTTGCAGACTCTGAACCTAAATTTAACGGACTATCGGAAAATGTACATTCACGATTCCTATACTCTACATTCACACTTTGAAACCTCTACATTCACACATTTTTGGACAACTCTATATTCAGCAATATGTTTATTAATTTAAAAAAAAAAAAAGAGACAAAAACGACGTAGTTTTGGACCTGGGTTCACAGCATAATTTGCCGACTTTAACAGGCCGGGCCACCGGCACCAACTTTTCAAGATTCATTTGCATTAATTTTTCTGTGTGTAGTATAACATAATATAAGCATAAATATTCAAGATTCATATATTTCCATTAACTTTTCTGTGCGTAGTATACTTTAATATAAGCAGGGCCGGTCCTGAGCATGGGCGGGATGGGCGACCGCTCAGGGTCCCATGATAGAAGGGGCCCATTCATATGTATATGTATACATATATTTATAATTAGTGTTATAATTATATTAAAAATAAAATATTAGTGTTATAATTATATTAGAAAACAAAAAATTAAGAATAGATGGGACTGCAGGAAGTTGAGAATCGACGTTTAATTAAATAATTTAGAAATAGAATCGACACGGGGACTTGAGGACACCTAATTATCTTTTATCTATTAGAATCGACACCCTAACCGGCTAACCCATTCGTCTGCTTCAATAAAAAAAAAATTCCAATTCAATTAATCAACGATTGTTGGATATAGGCGAGAAATAAAACATATCAAAACTTTATAAAAATATTCATAAAAATATATAGAACATAATTATTTTGATAAAATAATTCAGATAAAAAACACATTATAAATTTTCTATAGTCAAGGGACTAAATTTGTAATTAATTTTTCACTGAAATGATCGCTTGACTATAGCAAAATTAACAATTTGGTCCCTTGACTATTGCAAAATTATCAATTTGGTCCCGATTTTAACGGATGTTTAACGGTAAAGTAAACAGAGGACCAAATTGGTTAAAATTTTCAAAGTCAAGGGACTTAATTGGGCACGAAAAATTGTCGAGGACCAAATTGGTAATTTTGCAATTGTCGAGGGACCGTTTCGGTAATAAACTCTTTTTTTTTTATTTCACTACCTTGGTATATATACCCTCTGTAGTGAAATGATTTTTTTTTAATGGATACCTTTTTGAAACCAAGAACATTGCTTGGCTCAGATTTTCCGACCACCGGTGGTTGGAAAATTCGAAATCCACCAATCTTTTTTGGTGATCATTTTTTGCGACCACTTTAGAATATTGGACACTATTTCTGACTACTTTGTCTAATGGTCGGAAATAGCTATGAGGATTTTTCTTGGTCAGAAAAGTGGTCGGAACATTGATTTTCGACAGGATTTAGGCTATTTTTGACCACTTTCAGGTGTAGTCGGAAATTGCTTAATTTTCAATCGTGAATATATAGTATTGTAATATTAAATTTTTATTTTAGTAATTAAAATTAGGATTATTGGCGTAAAAATTAATGCAAACACTTTTGATATGAGAAGTGTATTCAAACCTTTAAATTTAGTGAAAAAATTAAAACATTTGTAACAATTACATCCAATTATAGTATTTAATCATAAAAATATTTCAATTTATTTGTTTAAGTATTAATTGGTAGCTATAATATTTTAATATACTTTTATTGCTTTGTTTAAATAGTTTATTTTAAACTTTTAGTTGTATATAAATTAAGTATATAACATTTTCGTAGAAATGATTTTATGTTGTAATTTAAAAAAAAAATTCATATAATGCATCAAGATGCTTAAATGTTTAAAAGAATTTTTTCAAAGATAAAGTCCATATATTCACGTATATATGCTGGTTACAAAACATTACTCAAAAACACATCCGCGGGACGAACTTGCACGGCTGCTTCAAGGACTGTGCCACCAACTTGCACGGCTGCTTCACAGGCTGTGCCACCAAATTGCATGAAACTTACATATCAATATCCTTTTCTTTCTTTACATCTTTCTGGAGACTACATACTAAAGATATTGATATCTATATCCTCTTCTTTCTTAACATCTTTCCTAACAATACTAAGATAATATCCGGCGGCCTCCAAAACAAATATATCATGACTCTCATCACCACTGCCCTTCCTTATAAACTCTACCACTCAGCATGTTCACCTTCCACCCCTATCTTTTCACAACCGCTAAAGATAAAAAACAATTGGTCTGATCTCCATTTATGACATAGTTATCCTTCCCTACTTTTTCACATCCATTCCCAAAAAACATAGCATCTCCAATTTTGTATAACTCTATCTCCCAAACTTTCTTCTCACGATTTCTCAGTAAAACATTCCTTTTCAAATTTCTTCTGGCAGATTTCGTGCATGATGGAATTATTTTACAAAGTAAGTTGATCCGCTATATTTTTATTTTTATTTTTATTTTTTTTTGAAAAAATCCCTATTTGAAGACCGAAATGCCCTTGCATTTATGAGAATTTTAACGTTGTTGTTGATAAAGGACCAAAAATGGTCATGCCACAATAATACTAGGACCAAAATGAGATGTTTTTTAAAAACTGGACTAAAAGTGGAATGACGCCTATAAATCTATGTGTTTGTTTCTTATGTGTTTTTTTTTTTAATAAATATAAATTGAAAATGTTTTATTTAGATTTAGGATTTTTCTTTGGATTATGGCATATATTGTGTAATAAATACATTTAAATTTTATGGAATTTTAATATTTATATATGTGAACAAATACTATACGTTATGTTTAATATGTTTTTTTTTTTAATAATTTCATATTAATTATTTATGCTTTAATTTTATATATATTTTAAAAGTATTGTCGTGCAACACACATGTGGTATACCAGTGACTAAGCCATGATTTTAAATGGTATGATTTTATTTATGATAGTACTTTCATTCTTTTAAAAATTAAAACCTAATATATTACACATTTATAGTAAAAACCTATAATTATATATATTATTTCATTTCCAATAAATATATACATAATAAATAATAATAATAATAATAATAATAATAATAATAATAATAATAATAATAATAATAATAAAACATAAGTATTCATAACAAGAATGTTGTATTAAAATTTTAAGGGGAAAATATAATTTTATTCTCTCAATTGTTTCTTGCTAGCGGTTTTAGTCCCTAACATATATATTTTTTACCATTGCAATATGCATCCCTAACTTATCAAAAAAGTTACATTTCTAACCCCAAAAACAACAAAACTATTAAATTCTATTAAAATTTTACTTAACACGTGTTTATTTCAAAATTTTATTAATTTTGTTCTTTATTACATTGTTAGTTTTGGTATTTAATCTACAAAATAGAAAATTAACAACTTTCTTTCATAACAATTTTTTCCTTTCAATTGTGCAGTGGCACATCTTCCCTATCTCCCTGCATAACCAAGTTAAAATCATGTTATTTAAATGAAATATTGAGACTAAACAAGCTTATAATTAAAGAATAATTTTTTTCAAAAATAATAAAATTGTAACACCCCAATTTTCACATCTGCGATTTATTACAAAATCCTAATATTACAGTACAGTGCGGAAGCGTCTAACCAGCAGAAAACTGGGTGTTACCGCCACGCTCAGGTATCTTTCCTTTACCCAAACGTTAAGGCTAACTTACAACCTCAAATAACCATATATATCAACATCCAAATGACCAAATATGTACATATGGAAAATAATCCTTCTAGAGTGTCTATTCTAGGATAAAGTAGTCTTCAACCTCGACTCCCATCCTATTCAGAGCTCATCGGCCACAAGGGCCCATGCTAGGCTGCATCTAATAAATGACACAATGAAGTGTAGTTAGCGCGACGGCTAAGTAAGGATATCCATGGTCACTCGAAAATAAACAAAGGTTTTCGAAACCACAATCAGTAATACAATGAGGTAAGGTAAACGTTACCCAGCAATCGCAGTCTACCTGCAAGCAGTCTAACAACAAGCAATTTCACATTATATCAGTAATTTCGGCACATAACACAGCCATTAATTCACCCGTGGGGTACACAACGCCCACACAACTGTTAAGACACCCGACAATTAGCTCTCACACATCACCCGTGGGGTACATAACTCCCACCTTTAATTCACACGTGGGGTACGAAACACATCCACTTTTAATTCTCAGTGGGGTACGAAACACATCCACCTTTAATTCACACGTGGGGTACGAAACACATCCACTTTTAATTCTCGGTGGGGTACGAAACACATCCACCTTTGATCCACACAACACTCAGCGAATAGACTTCGCTCTGTAATATGAATTAATCATACCGACTCCCTCACATCCATTAATTATTATCACATGACTCCTCAGCCACTATACTTACTCAAGTATATTTCCCCTACCCACATACCTAGGTTAGTGTTAGTCACACCACAGAAACTCAAGTATAGGAGTCATAACAATTTTCAAAGCACAAATATTTTTCCAAGTTAATAAAATACCAAAATAATAATTTGTCTTCAAAAATATTCACCCGGATGCCCGTAGGCTTACAAAATATCACGACACCCAAGGTTAAAAACATCGGGAAAAACCGGGTCTCAAACAAGTCAAAAACGAGTCCGCGTCGCGCGGACTCGCGGCTGGCCGCACCAGCGGACGCAGGCGTCCGGACCGCGTCCGCTGGTTCGGCATTTCTCGCCGAAAACTCTGGACGCCCACGGACGCGCGTCCGTGCCCGCGTCCAGCCTCTCGGCCAAGGCGCCGAACCAAGTTTTGCACTGGGCGCGCGGTGGACGCGCGTCCACTGCCGCGTCCACCCCAAATCTGCCAGAAAATTTTTGGCGCAGTCCGAAAGATTGAGCCGGTAAAAATAGTTCCCGAACTCTTTTTCACTTGAAATTTTTATGGTAGAACCCCAACTTATAGTACTTGATGTCCATAAAAAGTTTTGGTCGTTTTGATCCGCGAATAAACCCAGAAAATTCCATATTTTATATGTAGGTTCTACACTTATAGAATTACATGTCCAAAAAATATAGGATCAAAATACCTTACCAATTTTTCTCAATAAATCTCAGAAGTTACTGCCAGAGACTACCTTTATTTCCCTTCACTATTTTCACAAGTATAAGCATTTAAGGGCCTCATACAATATATACATGCATAAAATAATTATGAACATGCATAACAAATTTATCAAAAATCAAAGCAAAGATTTTTGAGCCAACTTTTAGATTTATAACATAGCACATAATTTTCATGTAGAAATTTCTAATTCATATAATTTCCTAGCATTTGTCTATCTCCAAGTGATTGAACCAACTTAAGGGATTCCTTACCTCAATAGAAGATTTCTAGAACCGTAGAAGTATTAGATCTTTCCTCGAATCCAAAGCCCCTAAAAGCATCACCATAATAACAATATTTTTCATGCACTAAACATTAACACTTAAGTTCTAGAGATGAATAAATCCAACAAAGTTTAGGATCTTACTTGCACTTAATCCTTGAGTAAGAAAAATATTTTTGGATCTCCTTGATCACAATGGAAGACTAAAATTATTTCTCTTCTTCTTTCTCTAAGGGTGTTATACGAAAATGAGAGAGAGATAGGTGATCTTGGTGTGATTTTGTTCTTGATCTACAAGTAACAAGTGCAACTAGGCCATACCTTCATTAATGCTTCATTAATTGCTCAATCCAAGCTTGGATTCACTTGCCACATGTCAACACCCCATGGAGTCCTTACAAGATCTCAAATCTAATTGGCCAGTTTATGCTTAAATCAGATGAATGTTCGGAGGATTATAACTTAATTCGGGAAAATTCTAATACCAAAATTATCGTAAAAATATTCCCGTCGCAAATCACCAATTTTGGGAATTTTTCTGTATTCCGCTAAATCTAGGTTCAGAGTCCGTAACAATTTATCCCCTTACAGTCCATCTAAAAATTTTCTCGAACTAACTAGAGATTTAGGCTTAATCGTATGACACTTAATAATCCCAATTCTGGAAAATTCGAATTGAATCTACATCCTTAAAATTTTCTCGGTTCGTGACCGGTACGTAGTTCGCAGCTCATCGATAACTAATCCAAAAATTATTTCGAGCATCGAACAGTCCTTTCCTTAAATGTCATAGCTTAAATAAAAATTTATATCGCTATTCTCGAATCTTAACTTTGTCGTAAAAACCGAGGGGTTACAAAAATACACATGTACAAAGTAAAATTTCAATAGATTTTAATAGTTTTGTTGCTAGGTGTTAAAACTATAACTTTTTTGAAGAGTTAATGGTGTATATTTCAACGGTAAAAAGTTAGGGATTAAAACAGCTAGCAAGGAACAATTGAGGGACTAAATTTGTATTTTTTTCTAATTTTTAATATAGTTTTAATTTACCGTAAGACTTAATACCATCTGGGTCCTCGAAGTACAGTAGTTTTGCTACATTTTACTAAACTTTCAAATTAACCATTCGTTGTCCTTTGACTTTCATAATTTAATAACATTAATAATTTTTAATAACATAATTTTAATATTTCAAATATTTAGTTTGTGTATCCCACGAGTGACATTCTAGTTTAATTTAATAAATTAATAATCTGCCCTTTCCTTTTTTATATTCTGTACGTGAGATGAGGGCGACACAGCGGATTGAGACGCGAAGATTACGTAGAAAAAGTCCGACTCCATCTGCGACTTTGAAGGAGACTTGTAGCACCCTATTTACATATCCAAAATTTTCATTACAATAATTCTTTTTCTCAATTGAAAATTCACTAAAGTCATAGCGGAGGCATTAACTAACCAAAAAGAAATGGCTGTTACCGTCACGCTCAGGTATATTACTCCTATACCCAAACGTTATGGCTAAATTACAACATCCAGTAATTAATCCAAATTCAATTTAATTACAATAAGTGAATATAACTATACAACCGAGAATTCTCAAATACATCAACTCCAAAATGTCTATTCTTAGATCGATAGACTTAAATCTTCTCAACTTGAATTCATCTTGAATTCCTATCCATATTTACCTGTAAAAATTCATTTGAAAAAAAAAAAGACGAGGTATATCCAAAATTAGCGTAAGCTAAGTAAGTACCACTTCACCCCGTAAAATAATAGGCTTGATTTTTATATTTTCAAAACTCATATACTTTATACTAACGATTGCAAAATGCATGTGGAGTTATGCTTTTCCTTGTATAGAGAATTAATATTTATAAATGGAAAATTAACAAATTTCATCGAAATCCACTTAGAATCTGGACTAAAACCTATGTGCATACTAGTACAAAACAGCACATCCGCTACTGTTGTAAATGACTTTTCGCTACCGTTGTACAACAGTAACGGATGGGAGAGTCTCTAAATGTCACTGACTTTCCGCCACCGTTGTACAACGGTAGCGGAAAGTTTGATCATTCGCTGCGGATTAGTATTTTTTTTTAATATTAAGTCATCCGCTACCGTTCCTAGCTAGGAACGATAGCGGATTATTATTATTATTATTATTATTATTATTATTATTATTATTATTATTATTATTATTATTATTATTATTTTATTGATCATTCGCAACCGTTCCTAGTTGGGAACGGTAGCCGATGATCAATAATTAAAAATATATATATAATTATCCGCTACCATTCCTAGTTGGAATGGTAGCGGATAATTATATTTTTTTTAATATTTTATTTATTTTAATTAAATTCCTAATTTATCATCTACACAATATTAAACTATATTCAGACTTTATACTAACACAATATGTCTATATTATCATCAACACTACTTAATACTATCAAACTACCATCAAACTTTATATCACAAAATTAAACTATTATCAAACTTTATACTAACACAATACTTTAAATCATCATACTTTTAACACAATACTATCATCAAAACACAATACTTTATATCATCACAATTCAATACACAATATATAAATATATAAGGCCACATACAAGCACATTCCATTACAAGTTGTTCCTATAAACAATTTGTTACGTATTGGAATTTAATACGCAACGAAAGAAACCTTTCGAGCAGGCTTCTAGCTCCTAACCGTATTCGAGTCACGGCCAACTCCAATTTCACACTTCGAGCGTGTGAGGACTCCAAGAATAAGAATTAAAAGACTAGAATAACAATATATTTCTCTGGTTCTTCATCTTCATATACAATGGACCTATTTATATTAATTTACTAATACATATAATAATTAACCTACCAAAACTATACTAACTATACAAGGTAATGATATATCACAATATACATAATTTCCTATGCTAATTGAGGCACAATATTAACTCTCCCACTAATTAAGTTGTACCATCCTAATTATCCTACTAATTCTAAAAACATAATTAATTCTTCCTAATTAAGCCATATAATTACATTTAAGGACGTATCACTCTCCACCCCTTCAAAAAACACCTTGTCCTCAAGGTGTAGGTATGGAAATGAGCATATCTATGCCTTGATGATATTGCTTGATTGATTTGCCAAACATGGACATCATAGACAACATGTTCACTGGATTGCCCTGTAACGAAATTCCTTGTTGGTGTCATGATTTGGACAAATTTGGACGCCATTACTATTGTAAAGTGGATGGGACTTTCCTCCAAAGACAATATTGATGTGAAAATTGATTCTTGAAACAATTGGGGAGACTTGATATACCCGATTGTAGTCGTTGCTTTAGCTTTAATTGGTGTTTCAATTTGAGTTGAATCCATGCAGATCGTGATATGATCCTCCATAGTATTTGATGCATGATCTACCTCCTCATTAGTAAATATTTTAATTTCTTCCTCATTGGTTTGATTAGCATAGTCTTCACCAACAATTGCACTAGAACTCATGTCGACCATATTATCACCAAACTCTTTTTGTATCATTACTTCCGCATCAATTTCCACATGACGAGCGGAAGTTTGATTATCTATTTCCCCACATGTAGCCATTATTAATTCTGCATCAGGGAATTCTATATTTATAGTGCAATTCCAATACCCATCATAAATGTTTTGGCCATGGTATGTTTGTTTGGCTATGATCGAATCCACAATGGAATCAAACCATACCAAAGCTTGGAAGGTGTGATCCTCATCCTTTAAAATATGAATATATTGTACGGGTCCTTGTGTGAAAAAAAATCTCATACAATACAAAATCATCAATTGGGTACCATACTTGGTGTACAGAAACCAATAAGCACCGATGAGTAATGTTTTCCATTTTTTTAATTTTTTTTTTTTGCTTTTTGAAAAATTTTCACTTTTTTTTGGACTTCCTTTTCTGATTTTTTTGTCTCTTTTTTTTTTGTCTTTTTTTTTCTCGCTTTCTTTTTTATTTATTTTTTAAAAGTTTTTTTTAAAAGAACTATACCTAAGGTAGTAAGCAAGCTAGATTACAGAGGTAGTAAAAAAAAAAGGAAAAAAAATGCAAGACTACAATAGATAAATCTATGACGAAAATCACAGAACTTTGATTGTTGTGGATGATTTCTTACCGTGAAGAAGAGGCTATCATTATGTGTGATTGATGTTGATGATAGGATGCGGCTAATTAGCATATTGTGATAATATTGTGCCTCAATTAGCATAGGAAATTATGTATATTGTGATATATCATTACCTTGTATAGTTAGTATAGTTTTGGTAGGTTAATTATTACATGTATTAGTAAATTAGTATAAATAGGTCCATTGTATATGAAGATGAAGAACCAGAGAAATATTTTGTTATTCTAGTCTTTTAATTCTTCTTCTTGGAGTCCTACGACCCTAGATAGGACCGTAACGGATGGAACCCTTTCGAGCAGGCTTCTAACTCCTAATCATATTTTGTGTCACGGTAAACTCCAATTTCACACTTCGAGCGTGTGAGAGCTCCAAGAAGAATAAAGAAGAAGAACATGAATAATAACAATATATTTCTCTTTAGGGGAAAAAGTGCCATTTTCCCTTTAAAAAATTACACAAATTTAAAATTTGAAATCTTTAATGCCAGAAAACATAAAATGTCTATGATTTCAACAGGAAAATATTTTATTAATTGCTTCTCAACTTTCACATCCATCTCTTAACAGATCCATTATCCTTTGCATCACATTGCTTATTAGGCTCCAAATATCTGCATTTATAATTAAAGAATCAAGAGAGCTGGAAATATAAGATTTCAAATATAAAAGAATAGTTAAAAAATCAATTAAAAAATAATAGTTAATACTTAGAATAAAAGTTGTAGTTATTTGACAAATTAGCTTACCTTCGACAATAGAAGCTACCAACAATTAACCACAGCTTGTGATTGCAAAATATAAGAACCAGCAATGAATGTAACAAAAAAATCAAAAAAAAAAAAAGATAAGATAAGAAAAGTAAAAAAAAAAAAAAAAAAAGTAAATATGTTACATTTTTATGGAGAACATTGATGTTTTACAAACGAAAAACAACAAAACTAAGAGAGATTAAAATTGGTGGTGGTGGTGGACTGAGTTTCTTCTTGTATTTATAGCCATAAAGAGAGAGATGCAGAGCTATTATTGTTAATTGGTAATAATTGGTAATTCATTTGATTACCATTCATATGTTTTCACCATTAACATAATAATAACATATCTTTTGGTAATAATTGCTAATTTGTAATAAATAAATGGAATTGTAAACAAATAGGTATTGGAATATAATATATATGGAATTCAATTATAATTAATAGAATTCCATACAATTATAAATAATATATTTTTATATATTATTATATAGATATAGATATAGATATAGATATAGATTATTATTCTACCATAATAAATAAATAAATAAATCTATAACGTAAACATTTGTCAGTGGTATTACATTAGTGCATGTATATGTATCAATCTATATGAAATACAAATATATTATCATAATAATTAATTACCATAAATATTTTTCAGTGGTATTACATTAATGTACGTATATGTATTAATCTATAAAATACAAATATTCGATCATAATAATTACATAATTACTAATAAGAATTACCATAATTACTAATAACTAATTACCAATCTATACTATATATAATATATTATGATTACCATAATTACTAATATTATGATAGAATAATATTAATTAATTATAATTAGAATAATAATTAACATATTACTAAAATGTCCCTACGTTTGGGCGGGAAATTTTGGAGGAGGATAATGTTTTATATATAGTATAGATTGTGATATATCATTATTACCTTGTATAGTTAGTATAGTTTTGGTAGGTTAATTATTACATGTATTAGTAAATTAGTATAAATAGGTCCATTGTATATGAATATGAGGAACCACTCAAGAGAAATATATTATTTTATTCATGTTCTTCTTCTTTATTCTTCTTGGAGCTCTCACACGCTCGAAGTGTGAAATTGGAGTTTACCGTGACACAAAATATGATTAGGAGTTAGAAGCCTGCTCGAAAGGTTTCATCCGTTACGGTCCTATCTAGGGTCGTAGGACTCCAAGAAGAAGAATTAAAAGACTAGAATAATAATATATTTCTCTGTTCTTCATCTTCATATACAATGGACCTATTTATACTAATTTACTAATACATGTAATAATTAACCTACCAAAACTATACTAACTATACAAGTTAATGATATATCACAATATACATAATTTCCTATGCTAATTGAGGCACAATATTATCACAATATATATGCTAATTAGCCGCATCCTATCATCAACATCAATCACACATAATTATAGCCTCTTCTTCGCGGTAAGAAATCATCAACAACAATCAAAGTTCTGTGATTTTCGTCATAGATTTATCTATTGCAGTCTTGCATTTTTTTCATTTTTTTTTACTACTCTGTAATCTAGCTTGCTTACTACCTTAGGTATAGTTCTTTTAAAAAAAACTTTTAAAAATAAATAAAAAAGAAAGCGAGAAAAAAAAAAAGACAAAAAAAAAGAGACAAAAAATCAGAAAAGGAAGTCCAAAAAAAAGTGAAAATTTTTCAAAAAGCAAAAAAAAAATTAAAAAAATGGAAAACATTAGTCATCGGTGCTTATTGGTTTCTGTACACCAAGTATGGTACCCAATTGATGATTTTGTATTGTATGAGATTTTTTTCACACAAGGACCCGTACAATATATTCATATTTTAAAGGATGAGGATCACACCTTCCAAGCTTTGGTATGGTTTGATTCCATTGTGGATTCGATCATAGCCAAACAAACATTCCATGGCCAAAACATTTATGATGGGTATTGCACTATGAATATAGAATTCCCTGATGCAGAATTAATAATGGCTACATGTGGGGAAATAGATAATCAAACTTCCGCTCGTCATGTGGAAATTGATGCGGAAGTAATGATACAAAAAGAGTTTGGTGATAATATGGTCGACATGAGTTCTAGTGCAATTGTTGGTGAAGACTATGCTAATCAAACCAATGAGGAAGAAATTAAAATATTTACTAATGAGGAGGTAGATCATGCATCAAATACTATGGAGGATCACATCACGATCTGCATGGATTCAACTCAAATTGAAACACCAATTAAAGCTAAAGCAACGACTACAATCGGGTATATCAAGTCTCCCAAATTGTTTCAAGAATCAATTTTCACATCAATATTGTCTTTGGAGGAAAGTCCCATCCACTTTACAATAGTAATGGCGTCCAAATTTGTCCAAATCATGACACCAACAAGGAATTTCGTTACAGGGCAATCCAGTGAACATGTTGTCTATGATGTCCATGTTTGGCAAATCAATCAAGCAATATCATCAAGGCATGGATATGCTCATTTCCATACCTACACCTTGAGGACAAGGTGTTTTTTGAAGGGGTGGAGAGTGATACGTCCTTAAATGTAATTATATGGCTTAATTAGGAAGAATTAATTATGTTTTTAGAATTAGTAGGATAATTAGGATGGTACAACTTAATTAGTGGGAGAGTTAATATTGTGCCTCAATTAGCATAGGAAATTATGTATATTGTGATATATCATTACCTTGTATAGTTAGTATAGTTTTGGTAGATTAATTATTACATGTATTAGTAAATTAATATAAATAGGTCCATTGTATATGAAGATGAAGAACCAGAGAAATATATTGTTATTCTAGTCTTTTAATTCTTATTCTTGGAGTCCTCACACGCTCGAAGTGTGAAATTGGAGTTGGCCGTGACTCGAATACGGTTAGGAGTAGAAGCCTGCTCGAAAGGTTTCTTTCGTTGCGTATTAATTCCAATACGTAACAAATTGTTTATAGGAAAACTTGTAATGGAATGTGCTTGTATGTGGCCTTATATATTTATATATTGTGTATTGAATTGTGATGATATAAAGTATTGTGTTTTGATGATAGTATTGTGTTAAAAGTATGATGATTTAAAGATTGTGTTAGTATAAAGTTTGATAATAGTTTAATTTTGTGATATAAAGTTTGATGGTAGTTTGATAGTATTAAGTAGTGTTGATGATAATATAGACATATTGTGTTAGTATAAAGTCTGAATATAGTTTAATATTGTGTAGATGATAAATTAGGAATTTAATTAAAATAAATAAAATATTAAAAAAAAATATAATTATCCGCTACCATTCCAACTAGGAATGGTAGCGGATAATTATATATATATTTTTAATTATTGATCATCGCAAAATAATAATAATAATAATAATAATAATAATAATAATAATAATTATAATAATAATAATAATAATAATAATAATAATCCGCTATCGTTCCTAGCTAGGAACGGTAGCGGATGACTTAATATTAAAAAAAAATACTAATCCGCAGCGAATGATCAAACTTTCCGCTACCGTTGTACAACGGTGGCGGAAAGTCAGTGACATTTAGAGACTCTCCATCCGTTACTGTTGTACAACGGTAGCGAAAAGTCATTTACAACAGTAGCGGATGTGTTGTTTTGTACTAGTATGCACATAGGTTTTAGTCCAGATTCTAAGTGGATTTCGATGAAATTTGTTAATTTTCCATTTATAAATATTAATTCTCTATACAAGGAAAAGCATAACTCCACATGCATTTTGCAATCGTTAGTATAAAGTATATGAGTTTTGAAAATATAAAAATCAAGCCTATTATTTCACGGGGTGAAGTGGTACTTACTTAGCTTACGCTAATTTTGGATATACCTCGTCTTTTTTTTTTTTCAAATGAATTTTTACAGGTAAATATGGATAGGAATTCAAGATGAATTCAAGTTGAGAAGATTTAAGTCTATCGATCTAAGAATAGACATTTTGGAGTTGATGTATTTGAGAATTCTCGGTTGTATAGTTATATTCACTTAGTGTAATTAAATTGAATTTGGATTAATTACTGGATGTTGTAATTTAGCCATAACGTTTGGGTATAGGAGTAATATACCTGAGCGTGACGGTAACAACCATTTCTTTTTGGTTAGTTAATGCCTCCGCTATGACTTTAGTGAATTTTCAATTGAGAAAAAGAATTATTGTAATGAAAATTTTGGATATGTAAATAGGGTGCTACAAGTCTCCTTCAAAGTCGCAGATGGAGTCGGACTTGTTCTACATAATCTTCGCGTCTCAATCCGCTGTGTCGCCCTCATCTCACGTACAGAATATAAAAAAGGAAAGGGCAGATTATTAATTTATTAAATTAAACTAGAATGTCACTCGTGGGATACACAAACTAAATATTTGAAATATTAAAATTATGTTATTAAAAATTATTAATGTTATTAAATTATGAAAGTCAAAGGACAACGAATGGTTAATTTGAAAGTTTAGTAAAATGTAGCAAAACTACTGTACTTCGAGGACCCAGATGGTATTAAGTCTTACGGTAAATTAAAACTATATTAAAAATTAGAAACAAAATACAAATTTAGTCCCTAAATTGTTCCTTGCTAGCTGTTTTAATCCCTAACTTTTTACCGTTGAAATATACACCATTAACTCTTCAAAAAAGTTATAGTTTTAACACCTAGCAACAAAACTATTAAAATCTATTGAAATTTTACTTTGTACATGTGTATTTTTGTAACCCCTCGGTTTTTACGACAAAGTTAAGATTCGAGAATAGCGATATAAATTTTTATTTAAGCTATGACATTTAAGGAAAGGACTGTTCGATGCTCGAAATAATTTTTGGATTAGTTATCGATGAGCTGCGAACTACGTACCGGTCACGAACCGAGAAAATTTTAAGGATGTAGATTCAATTCGAATTTTCCAGAATTGGGATTATTAAGTGTCATACGATTAAGCCTAAATCTCTAGTTAGTTCGAGAAAATTTTTACATGGACTGTAAGGGGATAAATTGTTACGGACTCTGAACCTAGATTTACCGGAATACTGAAAAATTCCCAAAATTGGTGATTTGCGACGGGAATATTTTTACGATAATTTTGGTATTAGAATTTTCCCGAATTAAGTTATAATCCTCCGAACATTCATCTGATTTAAGCATAAACTGGCCAATTAGATTTGAGATTAAGGACTCCATGGGGTGTTGACATGTGGCAAGTGAATCCAAGCTTGGATTGAGCAATTAATGAAGCATTAATGAAGGTATGGCCTAGTTGCACTTGTTACTTGTAGATCAAGAACAAAATCACACCAAGATCATCACCTATCTCTCTCTCATTTTCGTATAACACCCTTAGAGAAAGAAGAAGAGAAATAATTTTAGTCTTCCATTGTGATCAAGGAGCTCCAAAAATATTTTTCTTACTCAAGGATTAAGTGCAAGTAAGATCCTAAACTTTGTTGGATTTATTCATCTCTAGAACTTAAGTGTTAATGTTTAGTGCATGAAAAATATTGTTATTATGGTGATGCTTTTAGGGGCTTTGGATTCGAGGAAAGATCTAATACTTCTACGGTTCTAGAAATCTTCTATTGAGGTAAGGAATCCCTTAAGTTGGTTCAATCACTTGGAGATAGACAAATGCTAGGAAATTATATGAATTAGAAATTTCTACATGAAAATTATGTGCTATGTTATAGATCTAAAAGTTGGCTCAAAAATCTTTGCTTTGATTTTTGATAAATTTGTTATGCATGTTCATAATTATTTTATGCATGTATATATTGTATGAGGCCCTTAAATGCTTGTACTTGTGAAAATAGTGAAGGGAAATAAAGGTAGTCTCTGGCAGTAACTTCTGAGATTTATTGAGAAAAATTGGTAAGGTATTTTGATCCTATATTTTTTGGACATGTAGTTCTATAAGTGTAGAACCTACATATAAAACTTCATAATGATCGGAGTAGTATAAGTATAGTTTTCGTATTTTTCAAAAACTGGTCCAGAGAGAAAAGCAGCACACTATGGAATTTTCTGGGTTTATTCGCGATCAAAACGACCAAAACTTTTTATGGACATCAAGTACTGTAAGTTGGGGTTCTACCATAAAAATTTCAAGTGAAAAAGAGTTCGGGAACTATTTTGGCTCAATTTTCGGACTGCGCCAGAAATTTTCTGGCAGATTTGGGGTGGACGCGGCAGTGGACGCGCGTCCACGCGCGCCCAGTGCGAAACTTGGTTCGGCGCCTTGGCCGAGGGGCTGGACGCAGGCACGGACGCGCGTCCGTGGGCGTCCAGACTTCGGCGAGAAATGCCGAACCAGCGGACGCGGTCCGGACGCCTGCGTCCGTCCGCTGCTGCGGCAAGCCGCGAGTCCGCGCGACGCGGACTCGTTTTTGACTTGTTTGAGACCCGGTTTTTCCCCGATGTTTTTAACCTTGGGTGTCGTGATATTTTGTAAGCCTACGGGCATCCGGGTGAATATTTTTGAAGACAAATTATTATTTTGGTATTTTATTAACTTGGAAAAATATTTGTGCTTTGAAAATTGTTATGACTCCTATACTTGAGTTTCTGTGGTGTGACTAACACTAACCTATGTATGTGGGTAGGGGAAATATCTTGAGTAAGTATAGTGGCTGAGGAGTCATGTGATAATAATTAATGGATGTGAGGGAGTCGGTATGATTAATTCATATTACAGAGCGAAGTCTATTCGCTGAGTGTTGTGTGGATCAAAGGTGGATGTGTTTCGTACCCCACCGAGAATTAAAAGTGGATGTGTTTCGTACCCCACGTGTGAATTAAAGGTGGATGTGTTTCGTACCCCACTGAGAATTAAAAGTGGATGTGTTTCGTACCCCACGTGTGAATTAAAGGTGGGAGTTATGTACCCCACGGGTGATGTGTGAGAGCTAATTGTCGGGTGTCCTAACAGTTGTGTGGGCGTTGTGTACCCCACGGGTGAATTAATGGCTGTGTTATGTGCCGAAATTACTGATATAATGTGAAATTGCTTGTTGTTAGACTGCTTGCAGGTAGACTGCGATTGCTGGGTAACGTTTACCTTACCTCATTGTATTACTGATTGTGGTTTCGAAAACCTTTGTTTATTTTCGAGTGACCATGGATATCCTTACTTAGCCGTCGCGCTAACTACACTTCATTGTGTCATTTATTAGATGCAGCCTAGCGTGGGCCCTTGTGGCCGATGAGCTCTGAATAGGATGGGAGTCGAGATTGAAGACTACTTTATCCTAGAATAGACATTCTAGAAGGATTATTTTCCATATGTACATATTTGGATGTTGATATGGTTATTTGAGGTTGTAAGTTAGCCTTAACGTTTGGGTAAAGGAAAGATACCTGAGCGTGGCGGTAAAACCCAGTTTTCTGCTGGTTAGACGCTTCCGCACTGTACTGTAATATTAGGATTTTGTAATAAATCGCAGATGTGAAAATTGGGGTGTTACAATTTTATTATTTTTGAAAAAAATTATTCTTTAATTATAAGCTTGTTTAGTCTCAATATTTCATTTAAATAACATGATTTTAACTTGGTTATGCAGGGAGATAGGGAAGATGTGCCACAATTGAAAGGAAAAAATTGTTATGAAAGAAAGTTGTTAATTTTCTATTTTGTAGATTAAATACCAAAACTAACAATGTAATAAAGAACAAAATTAATAAAATTTTGAAATAAACACGTGTTAAGTAAAATTTTAATAGAATTTAATAGTTTTGTTGTTTTGGGGTTAGAAATGTAACTTTTTTGATAAGTTAGGGATGTATATTGCAATGGTAAAAAATATATATGTTAGGGACTAAAACCGCTAGCAAGAAACAATTGAGAGAATAAAATTATATTTTCCCCTTAAAATTTTAATACAACATTCTTGTTATGAATACTTATGTTTTATTATTATTATTATTATTATTATTATTATTATTATTATTATTATTATTTATTATGTATATATTTATTGGAAATGAAATAATATATATAATTATAGGTTTTTACTATAAATGTGTAATATATTAGGTTTTAATTTTTAAAAGAATGAAAGTACTATCATAAATAAAATCATACCATTTAAAATCATGGCTTAGTCACTGGTATACCACATGTGTGTTGCACGACAATACTTTTAAAATATATATAAAATTAAAGCATAAATAATTAATATGAAATTATTAAAAAAAAACATATTAAACATAACGTATAGTATTTGTTCACATATATAAATATTAAAATTCCATAAAATTTAAATGTATTTATTACACAATATATGCCATAATCCAAAGAAAAATCCTAAATCTAAATAAAACATTTTCAATTTATATTTATTAAAAAAAAAACACATAAGAAACAAACACATAGATTTATAGGCGTCATTCCACTTTTAGTCCATTTTTTAAAAAACATCTCATTTTGGTCCTAGTATTATTGTGGCATGACCATTTTTGGTCCTTTATCAACAAAAACGTTAAAATTCTCATAAATGCAAGGGCATTTCAGTCTTCAAATAGGGATTTTTTTCAAAAAAAAAAATAAAAATAAAAATATAGCGGATCAACTTACTTTGTAAAATAATTCCATCATGCACGGAATCTGCCAGAAGAAATTTGAAAAGGAATGTTTTACTGAGAAATCGTGAGAAGAAAGTTTGGGAGATAGAGTTATACAAAATTGGAGATGCTATGTTTTTTGGGAATGGATGTGAAAAAGTAGGGAAGGATAACTATGTCATAAATGGAGACCAATTGTTTTTTATCTTTAGCGGTTGTGATGCGGTTGTGAAAAGATAGGGGTGGAAGGTGAACATGCTGAGTGGTAGAGTTTATAAGGAAGGGCAGTGGTGATGAGAGTCATGATATATTTGTTTTGGAGGCCGGCGGATATTATCTTAGTATTGTTAAGAAAGATGTTAAGAAAGAAGAGGATATAGTCATATAGATATCAATATCTTTAGTATGTAGTCTCCAGAAAGATGTAAAGAAAGAAAAGGATATGGATATGTGAGTTTCGTGCAATTTGGTGGCACAACCTGTGAAGCAGCCGTGCAAGTTGGTGGCACAGTCCGTGAAGCAACCGTGCAAGTTGGTCCCGCGGCTGTGTTTTTGAGTAATGTTTTGTAACCAGCATATATACGTGAATATATGGACTTTTATCTTTGAAAAAATTCTTTTAAACATTTAAGCATCTTGATGCATTATATGAATTTTTTTTTTTAAATTACAACATAAAATCATTTCTACGAAAATGTTATATACTTAATTTATATACAACTAAAAGTTTAAAATAAACTATTTAAACAAAGCAATAAAAGTATATTAAAATATTATAGCTACCAATTAATACTTAAAACAAATAAATTGAAATATTTTTATGATTAAATACTATAATTGGATGTAATTGTTACAAATGTTTTAATTTTGTTAAACCCTAAAGCCCGTTTATAGATAAGCCCGTTAGGGTTTCCTCTATTTTGTATAAGTAGTGGTAGTCTGTACAGTTCTATTTGACTGAGATATATGAATATACATTATTCTCTCCCACATTCACATGGTATCAGAGCCTAAACCCTAGGAACCTATCCCCACCGCCGCCGCCGTAGCAGTCGCCGTCGCCGCCGCGCCTCGCCGGAAAACAAGCAGTTCACTCGCTGTTTCGCGTTCCATCCTCGTCTCGTGGTGTTTTCTCCAATCTAACACCACAGGACCCTCAGGAACGCCGTCGCGAGTACTCTGCTCCAACCCGGCGTCAACCGCCGCGCCCGCGCCGCACGCGCCGCCACCGTCGCCGGAACCCTAGGTGGTTTTTCGGCCAGATCTCCTCCCTCCGACCTCCGATCGAGTCGCCGTCGCCACCATCGGACTTGCCTTGAAGAGGCGAACCTGCCAGTACCGGTCGTTTCCGCTGCCGTCGCCGATCACCGCCACCTGCCGCCGCCGCCGGCCACCGCCGGCCGCCGCCGCCCGCCGTCGTTTTTTCCGGCGATCAGACAAGTTCTTCAAACAGTGTTTTCCCTTCTTTGTTTTACCTATTATGGCATCATCTACACATTCCTTTACTTCCTACCCTATTATTACGGTTGATAAGTTAGTTGGGGGTGAGAACTATGCATCATGGGCTGCGTCTGTTAAAATGTGGTTCAAGGGTCAAGGAGTGTTTGAACATTTAGATATGAAGGGTGTAGATGTTAAAGAAAAGAAGGATGAGTGGGAGAAGGTCGATGCCTTATTGACAAACATGTTATGGCAGTCAATTGACCCTAAGCTCCATAACATTTATAAGGCTTATGAGACTTGTTATGAGGTGTGGAATAAAGCGAAGAGTTTATACACCAATGATGTTCAGGGTCTCTATTCACTTGTCACGAAATTCGCAAATGTCCTTAATCATCGTGGAGCTGCTGATTCGAATATGTCTGAATACTTAGGCCAGGTTGAAGCTATACAACAGGAATTCCATAATCTCATGTCACATAAGAAGGATGCTGATGAGCACATTAAGCAGTATGACAAGTTCTTTATGGTGTTTGCTCTGGCTGGCCTCAATCCTGACCTTGCACATGTTCGTGATCAGATTTTGGCTAGCCCTACTGTACCCACATTGAATGAGACTGCTGCTAGACTACTCCGAGTTGCATCTGCTCCTCCTGTTGAGCCCATTGGAGATTCTTCTGTTTTAGTCTCTCGAACAGCAGAGAAGGAGCTGTCTGGACATACCAGTAACAATGGTGGTCGCCGTGGTGTCCGTAGATGCGAGTACTGTAACAAGGTGGGGCACACCAAGGATCGCTGCTGAAGCTGCATGGCAAGCCTCACGTTCTGTTAATATGGTGCAGACCACTGGTTCAGAGACTCAGGCTCACAGTAGTCCTGCCCCAAATGACTATGAAGAGTACCTCAGGTTTAAAGCCTCCCGAGAAGCCACTACACATCTACCCATCCTCCTCCAATACTGGTACCTCCTCTCTCGTTTGTCTCTCTCATTCCAGTACTCCTAATACTTGGATACTGGATTCAGGTGCCTCAGATCATATTTCTGGTAATGTCTCGCTTATGTCTAATGTTTCTCATTCTAAAACTTTACCCATGATTACTTTAGCAAATGGTCACCAAACTCCAGCTGTTGGTGTTGGTCAGGCTTCACCCATTCCCTCTTTCCTTTAGAGTCTGTGTTATATGTGCCCAATAGTCCTTTCAACCTTATTTCTGTGAGTAAAATCACCCGTACCCATAACTGCTCTATAACCTTTTGTGCTGATTCGGTTGTGTGCAGGATCGCAGTACGGGGAAGGTGATTGGCACAGGGCTTGAGTCACAGGGTCTTTACTACGTGCGGGGGTGTTGCTGCCAGTGCATCCACAGATCCACCTTTGCTTATCCATAGTCGTCTTGGTCATCCTAGCCCATCCAAACTTCAACGGATGGTTCCGGGTATCTTTGTTGAGTCTTTAGATTGCGAGTCGTGTCATCTTGGAAAACAATCCGTAAGTCTTTTCCAAGAAGAGTCAATAATCGGCTGTGTCCCTCTTTGATTTAGTGCATACAGATATTTGGGGTCCTTATCGAGTCAATTCTACCTTAGGTTTCCATTATTTTGTAACCTTTATTGATGATTATTCACGTTGTACTTGGGTTTTTCTAATGAGAATCGTTCTGAGTTGTTTAAAATCTTTCAGATTTCTGCAATGAAATACAATTCTGAGTTGTTTAAAATCTTTCAGTAATTATTACATGTATTAGTAAATTAGTATAAATAGGTCCATTGTATATGAAGATGAAGAACCAGAGAAATATATTATTATTCTAGTCTTTTAATTCTTCTTCTTGGAGTCCTACGACCCTAGATAGGACCGTAACGGATGGAAACCTTTCGAGCAGGCTTCTAACTCCTAATCATATTTTGTGTCACGGTAAACTCCAATTTCACACTTCGAGCGTGTGAGAGCTCCAAGAAGAATAAAGAAGAAGAACATGAATAATAATAATATATTTCTCTTGAGTGGTTCCTCATATTCATATACAATGGACCTATTTATACTAATTTACTAATACATGTAATAATTAACCTACCAAAACTATACTAACTATACAAGGTAATAATGATATATCACAATCTATACTATATATAAAAACATTATCCTCCTCCAAAATTTCCCGCCCAAACGTAGGGACATTTTAGTAATATGTTAATTATTATTCTAATTATAATTAATTAATATTATTCTATCATAATATTAGTAATTATGGTAATCATAATATATTATATATAGTATAGATTGGTAATTAGTTATTAGTAATTATGGTAATTCCTTATTAGTAATTATGGTAATTATTATGATCGAATATTTGTATTTTATAGATTAATACATATACGTACATTAATGTAATACCACTGAAAAATATTTATGGTAATTAATTATTATGATAATATATTTGTATTTCATATAGATTGATACATATACATGCACTAATGTAATACCACTGACAAATGTTTACGTTATAGATTTATTTATTTATTTATTATGGTAGAATAATAATCTATATCTATATCTATATCTATATCTATATAATAATATATAAAAATATATTATTTATAATTGTATGGAATTCTATTAATTATAATTGAATTCCATATATATTATATTCCAATACCTATTTGTTTACAATTCCATTTATTTATTACGAAATTAGCAATTATTACCAAAAGATATGTTATTATTATGTTAATGGTGAAAACATATGAATGGTAATCAAATGAATTACCAATTATTACCAATTAACAATAATAGCTCTGCATCTCTCTCTTTATGGCTATAAATACAAGAAGAAACTCAGTCCACCACCACCACCAATTTTAGTCTCTCTTAGTTCTGTTGTTTTTCGTTTGTAAAAACATCAATGTTCTCCATAAAAGTGTAACATATTTACTTTTTTTTTTTTTTTTTTACTGTTCTTATCTTATCTTTTTTTTTTTTTGATTTTTTTGTTACATTCATTGCTGGTTCTTATATTTTGCAATCACAAGCATTGTGGTTAATTGTTGGTAGCTTCTATTGTCGTAAGGTAAGCTAATTTGTCAAATAACTACAACTTTTATTCTAAGTATTAACTATTATTTTTTAATTGATTTTTTAACTATTCTTTTATATTTGAAATCTTATATTTCCAGCTCTCTTGATTCTTTAATTATAAATGCAGATATTTGGAGCCTAATAAGCAATGTGATGCAAAGGATAATGGATCTGTTAAGAGATGGATGTGAAAGTTGAGAAGCAATTAATAAAATATTTTCCTGTTGAAATCATAGACATTTTATGTTTTCTGGCATTAAAGATTTCAAATTTTAAATTTGTGTAATTTTTTAAAAGGGAAAATGGCACTTTTTCCCCTATGTTATGTGCATATAGCACTTTTTCCCCCTGTGTTATTAAAGTGGCTATTTTTCCCCCTGAAATGTTAAATTGACATTTTTACCCTTAAAAATAATTATTTCATTTATTTTTTCTTCTCCAACAAATTATTACTTATTTGTATGGATGGTCACGATTCGGTTCGAACCTAACCAAACACTGTAGCAATCATACCGAAATAGTATGGATGGTTCTGGTTACGATTCAGAACCGAAAAAAATAAAATTAAATAATTGTTGAACCGTGAACTGGAGCTGAAACACAGTCATATATAGTGAAAATGATCAAACACTTATTTTGATAAATCGGTACGGTTCAATTCCAATTTCGATTTTAAACCGCCAATCAAAACTTATTTATTTATTAATTTTATTTCTTATTTAAAAATAGTCTAAATTCAACAATTATTTTATTTTTTTTTTTCGGTTCTTAATCGTAACCGTTACCGTCCATGCTATTTAAGTTCAATTGCTGCAGTGTTCGATTAGATTCGTATCGAACCGCGATCTTCCATACATATTAGTAATACTTGGTTGGAGAGATAAAAATAAATGAAATAATTATTTAAGGGTAAAAATGTCAATTTAACATTACAGGGGGAAAAACTACCACTTTTAAAATAACTTAGGGGGAAAAACTGTCACTTTAATAACATAGGGGGGAAAAGTGCTATATGCACATAACACAGGGGGGAAAAGTGTCATTTTAAAATCTTAACATTTCATGGTTTTACATTACTTTGAATATGTAGTTGTTTTATTCGTTTATTCATACCATGTTCAGAGGTAAAATTATAGTTCAAAAAAAAGAACATTAAAAAAATAATTAATTGGAAATTAAACGGCACAGAATTTAGGCCATTTGAAAAAGTAAATTAATATTAATATTTGATTGAAAATTGAACAAAAAAGGAATTGAATTTATTTTGACAATTAAATTATTATAATTATATTAATTATATTAATATTTATGAAGGAAAAAGAAAATGAATATATTAATATTTCATTGGAAATATAATTGGCAATTATATTTTTATAATTATATTACTTATTAATTATATGGAAATGAATATTAAAATCTTTTTATGAATGAAAAAGGAAATAAATATTACACACGGAAATTTGTTATTAATATTATGTTACTAATTGACACAAGAATCATACCAAATGAAAAATGAGATTAATAATAAAAATTCACTATAAATATAACATAGCTTTCCCAATGCAAAAATTAGTAATCACCAAATGAAATATTAGCAAAAAATTATGAAGGAAAAAGAAATGGAAATGAATATATGAAGGAAAAAGGAAATGAATATATTCATATTTCACTGGAAATATAATCAAAAATTATATTATAATTATAATTATATTAATTATTTAGAATGAAAACAAAATGAATTTATTAATATTTCACTGAAAATATATTCAACATTTATATTTTTATAATTATATTACCTTTTAATCATATGGGAATTAATAATAAATTTTTATGAATGAAAAGAAAATAAATATTACATGGGAATCTGTTATTAATATTTTCTTACTAATTGGCAAGGAATCAGGTCAATTAATTGGCAATTATTATTAGGAAAAAGGAATGGATGGAAAGCAATATTAATTCTTTTGATGAATGAAAAAAGAAATGAATATACTAAAAAGAAAATAAAATATTATGAAAACTGAAATGAATATATTAATATTTCACTGGAAATATAACACAATTTTTCACTACGAAAAAAATAGTAACCACAAAATGAATGACTAGGAAAAAATTATAAAGGAAAAAGGAATGTAAAATAATATTAATTCTTTTTATGAAGGAAAAAGAAAATAAATATATTCAAAAGGAAATAAAATATTAGGAAAAATGAAATGAACATATTAATATTTCATTGGCAATATAACACAGTTTTCTCTATAAACAAATTAGTAACCACCAAATGAAATATTAGGAAAAAATTATGAAGGAAAAAAATGGGAATGAATAATAAACTTTTTATGAAGGAAAATAGAAATGAATATATTTAAAAGGAAATGAAATATTAGAAAAAAACAAAAAAAAATATATTAACATTTCACTAGAAATATGACACAACTTTCCATATGAAAAAATTAGTAACCAACAAATGAAATATTAGGAAAAAATTATGAAGGAAAAATGAATGGAGATCAATATAAATTCTTTTTACGAAGGAAAAATGAAATGAATATATTTAAAAGGAAATGAAATATTAGGAAAAACGAAATGAATATATTAATATTTCACTGGAAATATAGCATAGCTTTCC
>CP025659.1:3193581-3219960 GCA_003576665.1 Ipomoea trifida | reverse complement strand
ATAACTCCCATTCTGACCACTTGGATCATCGAACTCGGGTTCAGTGGTCATCACCCGGTCTAACACTGATCCCCTGGACGTAAGGTTCGTTAAAATGATTCCTAGCTGGCCTAGCTAGGTCCATAAAAACAACACCTACCCGAACTTCTGGAGTAACTATACCTTAAATGTGCACATCCCCATAGGAATACCTCATCCTACGAGTTATATAGTACCCGGCGAATAGACTTCGCCCTGCAGTATGAACTGGTCATACAATATCCACAACGACCACTGGGCCATGGCACTCGAAGCCACCCGTGGGTCAATCAAGGTCCTCCTCAACTCGCTTTAGAAACTAAGGGTTTGAAAACATGATTCTTCCTTCAGTTTTTCTTTCTCAAATCATTTCTTTTGGACATATTTCTCATTTGAGTCCAGTAGTTGAAATCGGCTATCTATCAGCCCAAGAAGGATTTTCAAAATACTCTCAGTACCCGCAGGCTTTTCAAATATCATTTTCTCATCTTTCTCACGTAAGGTACTCACTCATTAAAAGTAGTATTTTCCTCAAAAATAAGGTTTTGACAACCTGTTTACCAAAATAGCATACGTTCTTTCGACGTAAGTTTTATAAACATTTTTATTTACTCATAGGCTTTCCAACACAATTCCTCAAGTCACAAGAGGTACTTATTTCTCAACAACAATATTTTCTTCTAAAGTGATGTACATAATTTTTCCAAAACGATATTTCTTTCGAAAATAGATCTCTTTTGCCCATAGGCCTTTCAAATATTGTATCACATACATACGTAAATATTTTGGGAGATAGTACAGTTGGAAAACAACTTAGACATAGTTTGACATCATGCCCAAACTTTTTGGACTGAAAATTCTGGATTGAACATTCTGGACGTCAGTGGACGCATGGTGGACGCGCGTCCACCTTGGCGTCCACTCCTACGGCTTTTTTTCAAAAAACACTGGACGCCAGTGGACGCACGGTGGACGCGCGTCCACTGGGGCGTCCACCCAAATCTGCCAGAAAATTTCTGGCGCAGTCCGAAAGATTGAGCCAGTAAAATAGGAAAATGCTCCAAAGGCCTCACGCTTACTAACAAGAAACTAAGGAGGTTTTAAAGATGAGAAAAGAGTTACTCTGTAACGATTTGAGAAGGAAATGATTCTATCCAAAATGTGACGAATTTTGAGCAAGGAAATGTGCTGTCGAACTTCCTTTTGAGTTAAAATGAGGGAAACTACTGGAAATGAAATATTTTTACAAACTTGTCTGAAAAACAGAAAAATGTATTTTAAGTGGCAATGATGCCGGTACCTTTATATGAGAGAAGATTGCGTGTTAAGTTAGCGTTACGCCTTATATTATATTATCTATTACTGATAACCTGATTGCAGGTAGAGCTATAACTCGTGGGTAAATTTTATAACTTACAAATGATTATAATTTTCGAAACCTTTGTCTACTTCTGAGTGACAATGGATTTCCTTACTTAGCCGTCGTGCTAACTACACTTCATTGTGTACCTTATCAGATGAAGTCTAGCGTGGGTATGCTCCTGCTTCCGCTTCTGATCCTCCAGCTCTGGCTCATACTCCTGCCTAGTGTACTCCTGATCCCATCCTCATTCCTGTTCAAACAGTGTTACCTATTTTGGTTTCTTGCCCTCGGTAATCCGTTATGTCTCAAGGGAAAAGTCAAGACTGCCATTTTCGTGTGTATTTCTTTTGTAGCCATGATAATTCTAAGATGGCTAGTAAGAACGGGAATAGTCCAATTCTTTGTTGATGGGCTGTAAGAAACTCTTATATATATAAATATATATTCGTGGCTAGTATAGCTACTCCTTTGCTGCATATATATAAGATTATGTTGGATTTTGACGATAAGAAACACGATCCTTGTCTTCTTCCTTTAGCCTGTGCATCTAGAGTGTACTCTTTCTGGATTTGATTGAGTTCAGTCTAGATGTGGCGGTAATTACTCCGGAGGTACGGCATAGCCGAACCGGGGTGTTACAACTATGACGATGACTACAAAGAAAATAGTCATTTGATCTTGGAGGGTCCAATGACGAGAGCAAAGGCGAAGATATTTGATGAAGCTGTGAGTGGCCTTATTAAAGGAGTAAGTGAAGCTAATAAAAAACATGAAGATAGGGTTGAGTGCAAGGTGGTCAATCTGATTCAAGGCACACTAGTACAAAATTGATCAAAAATATAGGATAATTTGCGTCCGGAGTTCAAACTCCCGACGCGTAAAGTGACGCGGTGGTATTTTTGTAATTAAAATTTTAATATTTAATTATTTTTTATTTTTTTTTTAAAAAAAATGGACCAGCTGCGTCCGAAGTACCCACTTCGGACGCAGCTGGTCCGTAGCGTTATAACGGCTGCGTCCAAAGTTCGAACTTCGGACGCAGCTGCTTATTATTATTATTATTTTTTATAGTTAAAAATGTTTAGATCAGATCTCAATCTCTAGGGGTGGAAATAGGCTAGGCCGAGCCGGGCTTTAGAAAATTAGGCCTGGGCCTGCTATGGAAATCTAAAGCCTGGGCCTGGGCCTGAGCCTGTATGTAGGTTTTTTTTTAGGCTCAAGCCTGAGCCTACAGTTGGCTTGGCCTGGCCTGAAGCCTTTTTAAAAGCCTATTTAACATATAGGCCTTTAAAAAGGCTTCAAAATAGATCCTAAATAGACTTTGAGCCTATTTAAATATGCCTTGAACCTATTTAAAGCCTACATTTTAAAGCCTTTTAAAGTATACCTGTAAAAAATATATTAAAATGTATATAAATATTATACATTTATATAAATATTAAAATTTATATATAAAAAAATATATTAGATATAAAATGTAATATATAATAATTAAATATTAAATATAAATATTATAATATATATATAAATAGGCTAAGCCTGCGAGCTTGTAGGCTAGGCTTTTAAATATAGGCCTAGGCCTATTTAACTAAATAGGCTTCTAATTAGGCCTAAGCCTGGCCTTTTTATTAAATAGGCTAGGCCAGGCTAGGCCCTAAGTAGGCCGGGCCGTAGGCCCCTATGAAGGGGCCTGGCCTATTCCCACCCCTATCAATCTCACCATAGCCGCACCATCTTCAAAGTCCAAACACCATTCCCGCACCATCCGCGGTCGCCATCTTCAGATTCCAAACACCATTGCCGCACCATCAGCCGTCGCTGCGCCTCCCGTCGACACAGCCATGCCGCCATCCACAGCCTCCGCCCAGCCGTTGCACTCCGTCGCCTCACGCCCTCGCCTCAAGCCCAGCCGCCGCTGCACTCCGTCGTTGCTCTCCACTAGCCGCCGCGTCGCCACTGCTCCTCGCCGCTGGTCGCCCTCCCCCCACTCCACGGCCAACGCAGATCTGCGCCACTCCACTCCTCGTCACCACTCCACGGCCAACTCCGTTCATTTGGTCTTTTGTAAGCAGTATTTTGTCAATTTCAAGCTTTATCATTCAGTAAATGTGAAATATTGGAGTCCATACATAATAATAGGTAATTACATGATTTTTTGCAGAGTATCCTATTATTTCCTTAATGAATTGTTCACAGCAAAACTGGACATATTTCATATAAAGCACATTCTCTAGATGAGGAAGCTCTTGTATACGCTGCCTCTCATTTAAATATGATCTTTATCAACAGGAATGGCAATATTCTTGGTATGAATGATTTTGGTTTCATTATTATAACAACCTCAGAAGGCAAGTGATTGATAATTTATTTCTTCTTGTTTTTGCAGAAATCAACTTTAATTCTTTGAGAATTCAATATGAAGTATTGGACACTCTTGAGTTCACTAAGAATGTCTGTGGTGGTGAAAGACTCTCAAAGTGGAAAAGTCTTCCTCTTGTCCAAAGGAGCAGATGAGGCAATGTTTCCTCATGCATGTGTTAGTTGTAATTTTTGTCCTATTATTTACATTTGATTATTTAGAAAAGTATTAATTTCTGCAAGATGAGGAATTACCAAATTATTGATTTTGGTTTTGTCCGTCTAAACCTTACTACCACTTCTAGGAAATGTGGTATGTTTCTTTTTTCTTTGCTGCCTCCTGATTTCTGATATGACCTTTAAAATGTTTTAAGAGAAGAAGCAGAAACTCAACTGAAAGATCCTTTATAGGTAAAGATTAAATTAGGATTCTAAATATGGAAATCAAAGGGGTTTATAAGTAACTAACTAGAAAATAATTAAATGGTGGGGTAAGGCAGCTAGTAGTTCTTGCTAAGGGAAGGACATCATTTCTATTCATCCTTTCTTGTTATTGGAAAATGACCGCATCCTGTTTTGTTGGTTTTGGCTTGCTACACATGCAGGTCGTTACATGGTTGAATTTATTCTTTTTGTGTTTTTTTTTTCTGGCTATTTAGTAAGAGCAAATGTATCCTGATGCTTGTCTTGGGATTTTGGTTTGTATGTGTTGAAATCTATCTATTTTAATTAATTAAAAGCTTATATAGGCAGCCGATGATTATGATTGTTAGTACCTTTTAGTATATTTTCTCACGGATTCCTTAGAGATGATATTTTGATGTGTCCTTACTTACAAATGCTGTAGGGCAGATTTTTATGCCAAAGCACTTGAACCAACCACATTCTATATGGATACAGATTCCGTAATTGTCTTAGGCAGACACGCTAGGTTCTTTTTCTGAACAAGAAAAATTCTTTCCTTATTATTCCTAATATGTTTCAGTAGTATACAGCTTTATCTTTTGTCATTCATGCTAAGGCTTTCATGGCATGGCATGTCATCATTTATATGCAAGTACTCTAACTTGATAGTATTTTGCTGAACTTCTGTGCACCATTGCTTAAAATAGGTTAGATTTAGTTTGTAAATACAAGTCAAAATAGCTGTTATGCTATCTTGCTCCCTGGTGTATCAAATGTTTTTAATTTATTATGTAATATGTATCAGGACAACAAACAAGAATGTTCTCTGAGGCTGTAGATTACTATGCTCAGCTAGGTCTCCAGACTCTATGCTTGGAGATCATAGGAGTTGCTGCAATTGAAGATAAACTACAGGTAATACCTTTCTGATAAATTCCTTTAAGCAGTCAGTTTTAATTTCCTTTTTATAAATCTAAATTACCTTTCTAGCTTTATTGTTCAAACATGGATATACTGACTTGGGTAACTATTACTTAAATAAATCTAAATTGTTTGTCTAGTCAGGATGGTGTTTCTAAGACAATTGAGACACTCAGGAAAGCAGGAATAAGCCTTTAGATGCATACTGGTGACAAGAAGGAAACTGCTATACAGATTGCTCGGTCATGCAATTTTATTTCTCCAGGTAGATTCATTTTCTATTCTCTTCCTACTACTTTGACTTTGGTTGTTGAAGGGAGATTGATTCTGTTCTTTTTTTTTTTTCTTTTCTTTTTTTTTGAGTGGCTACACAGCAGCCACAACCCATCTTTTGTAAATTTGGAAGAGCAAATCATGCCATTGGTTCCTAATATTTGATTTTTCAGTTAGTCTCCAGATTCCTTTGTTAAGGTAGATCTTTTCTTATTTTTATTTATCCTTGCTTTTTGTAAAATATTATTATATTAATATGGTGTTGCAATCTCTTAAGTTGTCATATTGTGTTTCCATGAGAACCACCTTAAGACTTAAGGAGCCCAGATCTAGATCCAGCCTCCCATCGCCATAGCCGAACAGATCCAGCCTCCCGTCGCCACGTTATCGCTTGCCGCTGCTTGCCCTCGCCGCCGGTCTGCTCATCGTCCGTTCAGTTCAGGTACATATATATGGTATTAAATTTATTTATTTTATTTATTTGTTTTATATTTGAGAAATATTTGTTATTGTTTATTTTAATTTTGATTGTAGACCTCATCACCTTCTTGCGGCAGTGGGAAACTGAACATTTGGTTCATAATTTGGTTCCTTATGCTGAGAATTCAGTTATTACATTTCTACTCTTTATTGTCAATCTATCCATACTTTGTCATTCAATTTATGAATGCAAGCTAATAAAATATTAGCATGTTCCATGATTTGATCTAAACACTGCAGCAACTTTCTTATTTTATTTTCTTTTGCTGAAAAATAGTGCAAGCTAATAATGATAAAGCTGAAATCTTTTTTGCCACAAGAGCTTGAAACTCTTTCATTCTAAGTTCTGACTTGTTGGAAAGAAACCTCAATTTAAATAATTACTCTAGGGTAATTGCATCTCTGCAGTTGCAGTTTAAATAGTTCTTTGTGTTCTTGAGCTAAATGCCTAAATATGTCTTGATTAAATATGAATTTTTGAGGTATTTTCATGCAGGATTCATCCATCTGCCTGATGTGCTAAAGAATGTTTGCTTATTATCTTGACTTACCCTTTTCTGTTTACAAAATGCAGAAAAAGCAAATGGTGAGTTGGAGGATTTTATAGAATGTTTTGTGATTTGATCTAAACACTGCAGCAACTTTCTTATTTTATTTTCTTTTGCTGAAAAATAATGTTTAATGCTGAAAAGATGCTGAAAATAGTAACATGTTCCAGATAGAGGTATATTTGTTTTAATGTAACCAATTACTTCATGCTGAAAATCTTTGTACTGCTAGTCTAACTTTTATACATTAATGTAACCAATTACTTGTGCACCACTTGGCCATACCAGCAATTTAGTGATAATTAGTCAATTCCTAATTGTGGCTTACTTGATTACTTTGAACAACATAATATTTTTATTTGGAGGCTAATGCCATTGCTGTGGTTAGGTCATTCTTCTGAGTTGCAAGCTGAAGTGAAAGAAGAATTTTCTGTCAAATTGGAATCACTTGAAATAGATACTGAAGCAAACAAGCCAGAAGTTGCTTGTGAAGTTACAGTGACTGAAAAATCAGTTTTGGATGAGATTTTGGCTGCTGCATCTGGAGGTTTAGCTTTAAGATTGGATGGAGAAAGAAATGGTATGCCTTTATTTGCAATGATTTTATTATTATTGGACTTAGGGGTTTTTATGAACAAACTTCAAATGGAGGCTACATCCTTACTTGAGTTGTGTAGAAGAATGGTTGTTTGATGTTTGCCATTTGTTTATATACCTCCTTGTTTATTTGGGAATATGATATATTCAATCTGCTTACTTAAAATGTTCTGCTCATCTTTTATATATTCCATAAATTATAATTAAATGTGAAAATTTGTGTGCATTAGTATGTCCTTATGATTCTAGGTCTTGAATCAAGTTGAGCTTTGATTTTTTGTATGATTTTTGAATTATTCGTTGAGGTTTTTGTATATTTTTAGGTGTTAATTTAATGTGTTGACAGTGTTGAGGTTGCTGGAATGTACAGGAAAAAATTACTTTTTTTTTTAAATAAAAATGACTATATGCGTCCGGAGTTGGGCAGTTCCGGACGCAGATAGTATACTTTTTTATTTAAAAATATACTATCTGCGTCTGGAGCTTTCTAACTCCAGACGCAGATGGTCCATTAAAAAAATAATAAAAAGACCATCTGCGTCCGGAACTTTCCAGTTCCGGACGCAGCTAGTTGCTATCTGCGTCCGGGGCAACTCCGGACGCAGATAGTCCATGGCAACTGCGTCTCCGGCATATGCGTCCGGAGTAGTCCGGACGCAGATAGTCCAAAACTCCGGACGCAGATGCCTGTTTTTGTACTAGTGGCACAATTTAAAGAATAAAATCTAGTGGAGGTTCATACCTTATAAATCAACATTTGTAAGTATTTTTTTGCAAATAAAAGTTTGAGACTATTTTAATCCGTACTTATGTTCAATTTTTTAAAGTCCAAATTAAGCTTAAAAATCCTAAATTCAATTAGAATTTAGTTTTTATAAACTTATTTGACTTAGTTAGTTATCCTAGTTTTGTGGCTAGTTACATTCTTTTAGCTAGTTTAGCATTACAATATCCCGCACATCTTGAACTTAATTAAATGTCATTGATGTAGGGGCTAGCTAAAGTGTATAGATAGCTCTGCTATTATTTTTGTTAGATAGACAATAGTAAATTCAAGAATATTTGCTTTGGCAATTTCTTCTCCTTGAGTTTTAACGAGTATTTTGACTTATCTTGGATTTTCCTCCTAAGTGGCGTCTAACTCTTACCGGCATCCTTGGAGTGGCGAGACTTTACACCACCACTATCCGACCTTCGCTTCAATTCCATCACCCAACCATTCTTCTTTCTTCGCCGAAGCCCATAACAGATAAACCTCTTGCCCCTGATAACAATACTCTGATATGATTCAATATGATTATATATATGTAAAATGGTTTTTTTTATAAATAGTTTATTTTAAACTTATAGTTGTATGAAGTACGTATATATTTTGATAGAGTATATTTACGTAGAAATAATTTTATGTTGTGTAATTTTTTACAAAAAATTGTAAAACACAAGCTAAGGAAGATTCATGGAAATACCCAAACAAAGGCCCCAAAGTTGAAAACTAAAACAAACTTAAGGAAGATTAACCTTTGCACGGCAGCTCCACGGAGTGTGCCACCAACTTGCACGGTTGTAGCTAGGAGGCAGCACGTAATACGTACCAATTTACAAGAGAGTCTCTGCATAAAACATTTTGTGAAAGCTGAAGCTTCTCTTTTGTGTCATTTTCAGTAATAGATCAGATTAGATAAAAACTTCTACTCTTCAACCTCAACCTTAATGGTAGTACCTAAAGTTACCCAACCGTAAAGGTAGTACGGACTTGGCACCTCCCCACCCCAAAGAATTTAATTAATACTTACGAATCTAAATTTAAAAAAGATGCGACATAGGTCAGAGGCAAGTGGGTGGATAGTGCAGCCTTGGCACCCCTTCTTCCTTTTCGCACCTTTACCGTCCGCAACCCGCACGCCATTATTTTCCTTGGGGTCACCAATTCAATTAGCTCAACATGCTTGCCGTTCTTTTTCAGCGTTCTAATCAACTAACGTCTCCGGCTCCACATCACCGGAGACGGTGACCTTGCCTATCTCGGCTTCCATTTTTATGATATACACGCTTATCCATACATAACAAACATATACTCAAAGTGATTATCAAGAAATAAAAACAATTTCGTAAACTTTTTGAATATTTTGGATAATATATTTATGTACCAACAATCTTTTGCAAGATTTTCTTCACTTTTTGCTTAAATCCTTCACAGTGAACGTTTACTTTTAGGGCAAATTATGCATGAACATGCCAACCCAGTCAAAACTCAAAACAAACCCCAAAAAATAAAAAAAAATAAAAAAAAATAAAAATAAATAAAAAAAAGAAAGAACAGTACATAGAAAAACGTTCAATTTCTTTTTTTAAAAAAAAAACAAAACAACATAATAAAACAAAACAAAAAACACAAGTAGAAAAGGAAAAAATGAATAAATAAAAAATAAAATTGATCTACTGCGCACGGAGTTTGCCCAGAACATACCTAGAGGCTGGATCTTCAACAACTCTACATGACTCGATCTAGTAGTTGTTAAGAAATTGAATATGCTCTCTTATCTTTGTGATTTAATTAAATCCCTACCATTCATTAAGGTGATGAATTAGTATAAATTAGAAATGTGTCCTAGGGCTAAAGATTGTAAAAAAAAAAAAAAAAAATTAAAATAGAAAAAAATATAAAATATTTTCCTTATAATGTAATCAAGATAAAGATCAGAAGAGTAAAGAAAAAAAAAATTAATTGACCTTTAGAAGAATGCTATAATATAATGGATGTGAACTTTAAAAAATAAGAGAAAAAGGTAGATAATAGTAACTAATATTGTCTGGTAGGCAATGCTAGCAGATAAGGAAATAAGTGAGTCCGACCAAAACAATGGCAACATGTGATCACCTCAACTCCATTAGAGACTCTAATAGGGTGTTTGGTAGGATGGAATTGTAATTCAATTATTACCAAACTCCATTAGAGACTCTATAAGATGAGTCCATGTGTGGTCCCTACTTATTTTAAAACTGTATTGCTTATGTATTACACTTGTTGAATGGTTTAGAGAAATATACAAAATTTTAGAAAGCATCTTTACTTTTGAGAACAAATAATTTATGAATCTGACTCAGCGTAACATTTTAAGTTTATATGTGTTATTTTTCATAACTTATTTCTTAATATGAAAACGATGAAATCTTATGAAAAACTTCAAATAGTTTATTTTAATCACTAGTTTTAATTTATTCCTGTAACTTTACAATTTTTACATTTAGTTAGATTTTTAAAATCATGTCTTTTGAATAAATTTTAATACAATATTGTCGATGTGTCAAACGGGTGGACTTGGATTAGCACGCCATTGGTTCATTTTTTGTTTTTCTTTGGATTGGGTCGACTCGGTTTGAAAAATAAAAAAGTTCGATCTGACTTATAGTAACAAAATCGTAGTACTCAAAAAAAGAAGTTATGGTTTGTTTCTAAATTAGCTTTAAAAGTTTATATTTATTGTTAACTATTCAACTTAAGAATTATTACAAGAATATGAGAAAAATCAATAATGTAATAACATTAATAAGAATAAGTTATAAATTTCAATAACTACAAAATATTAAGTGTAATTTTTTTTAATTTGAAACAAATAAAATTGTACATATTTAAAATATTTTAAGGTAGTAATTACTAATTATATTAATTATAATCAAAATTATAAAGTTGGAGGAATTTTTATGCACCTTTTTTTTTTTTTTTTTTGGAAAAAAGAAGGTAGGGGAGCAACTAGAAATTGTCATGCACAAAATTCATACTAAAAGAGAGGGATTCTACGTTGATTTCTCACGAGAAAATGTTGAAGTGGAACTAGAGAACTATGTATCAATCATGTGCAGTTCTCGTGCAATTAAGAAGGTTCAAGAAGGGGTGGGCATTTCGATCTTTTATTTGATATTTGTTTTTTGGTTCAGTTTGATTTCAATTTTTTAAAAAAATTGAAATCATTCGGTTTCAAATTTTAGTTCAGTTTGATTTCGGTTTGATTTGAAATAGTTTGTTTTGGCTCAAATTTGGTTCGGTTCGGCTTGATAATTCAAACCGTCCCTAGCTAGTTCTATTGTGTACATAATTATTATTTAGTTATTTTTCACAAATAATTTCAATTTGAAAATCTAAATAACAAGTCCACAATGCATATTTCAAATTTCTCAATCTAAAATAAGTCCAAACCGAACTGACTTCTTCACCTGCGTTTGCCACAATTTAAAGAATAAAATCTAGTGGAGGTTCATACCTTATAAATCAACATTTGTAAGTATTTTTTTGCAAATAAAAGTTTGAGACTATTTTAATCCGTACTTATGTTCAATTTTTTAAAGTCCAAATTAAGCTTAAAAATCCTAAATTCAATTAGAATTTAGTTTTTATAAACTTATTTGACTTAGTTAGTTATCCTAGTTTTGTGGCTAGTTACATTCTTTTAGCTAGTTTAGCATTACAATATCCCGCACATCTTGAACTTAATTAAATGTCATTGATGTAGGGGCTAGCTAAAGTGTATAGATAGCTCTGCTATTATTTTTGTTAGATAGACAATAGTAAATTCAAGAATATTTGCTTTGGCAATTTCTTCTCCTTGAGTTTTAACGAGTATTTTGACTTATCTTGGATTTTCCTCCTAAGTGGCGTCTAACTCTTACCGGCATCCTTGGTGGCGAGACTTTACACCACCACTTCCGACCTTCGCTTCAATTCCATCACCCAACCATTCTTCTTTCTTCGCCGAAGCCCATAACAGATAAACCTCTTGCCCCTGATAACAATACTCTGATATGATTCAATATGATTATATATATGTAAAATGGTTTTTTTATAAATAGTTTATTTTAAACTTATAGTTGTATGAAGTACGTATATATTTTGATAGAGTATATTTACGTAGAAATAATTTTATGTTGTGTAATTTTTTACAAAAAATTGTAAAAC
This sequence comes from Ipomoea trifida, assembly GCA_003576665.1. Classification (NCBI taxonomy): domain Eukaryota; kingdom Viridiplantae; phylum Streptophyta; class Magnoliopsida; order Solanales; family Convolvulaceae; genus Ipomoea; species Ipomoea trifida. Next base: position 3,208,046 of record CP025659.1, on the reverse strand, counting down.
ACAAGCTAAGGAAGATTCATGGAAATACCCAAACAAAGGCCCCAAAGTTGAAAACTAAAACAAACTTAAGGAAGATTAACCTTTGCACGGCAGCTCCACGGAGTGTGCCACCAACTTGCACGGTTGTATCGTAGCTAGGAGGCAGCACGTAATACGTACCAATTTACAAGAGAGTCTCTGCATAAAACATTTTGTGAAAGCTGAAGCTTCTCTTTTGTGTCATTTCCAGTAATAGATCAGATTAGATAAAAACTTCTACTCTTCATCAACCTCAACCTTAATGGTAGTACCTAAAGTTACCCAACCGTAAAGGTAGTACGGACTTGGCACCTCCCCACCCCAAAGAATTTAATTAATACTTACGAATCTAAATTTAAAAAGATGCGACATAGGTCAGAGGCAAGTGGGTGGATAGTGCAGCCTTGGCACCCCTTCTTCCTTTTCGCACCTTTACCGTCCGCAACCCGCACGCCATTATTTTCCTTGGGGTCACCAATTCAATTAGCTCAACATGCTTGCCGTTCTTTTTCAGCGTTCTAATCAACTAACGTCTCCGGCTCCACATCACCGGAGACGGTGACCTTGCCTATCTCGGCTTCCATTTTTATGATATACACGCTTATCCATACATAACAAACATATACTCAAAGTGATTATCAAGAAATAAAAACAATTTCGTAAACTTTTTGAATATTTTGGATAATATATTTATGTACCAACAATCTTTTGCAAGATTTTCTTCACTTTTTGCTTAAATCCTTCACAGTGAACGTTTACTTTTAGGGCAAAGTATGCATGAACATGCCAACCCAGTCAAAACTCAAAACAAACCCAAAAAAAAAAAAAAAAAAAAAAAAAAAACATAATAAAACAAAACAAACAAACACAAGTAGAAAAGGAAAAAATGAATAAATAAAAAATAAAATTGATCTACTGCGCACGGAGTTTGCCCAGAACATACCTGGATCTTCAACAACTCTACATGACTCGATCTAGTAGTTGTTAAGAAATTGAATATGCTCTCTTATCTTTGTGATTTAATTAAATCCCTACCATTCATTAAGGTGATGAATTAGTATAAATTAGAAATGTGTCCTAGGGCTAAAGATTGTAAAAAAAAAAAAAAAAAAATTAAAATAGAAAAAAATATAAAATATTTTCCTTATAATGTAATCAAGATAAAGAAGAGTAAAGAAAAAAAAAATTAATTGACCTTTAGAAGAATGCTATAATATAATGGATGTGAACTTTAAAAAATAAGAGAAAAAGGTAGATAATAGTAACTAATATTGTCTGGTAGGCAATGCTAGCAGATAAGGAAATAAGTGAGTCCGACCAAAACAATGGCAACATGTGATCACCTCAACTCCATTAGAGACTCTAATAGGGTGTTTGGTAGGATGGAATTGTAATTCAATTATTACCAAACTCCATTAGAGACTCTATAAGATGAGTCCATGTGTGGTCCCTACTTATTTTAAAACTGTATTGCTTATGTATTACACTTGTTGAATGGTTTAGAGAAATATACAAAATTTTAGAAAGCATCTTTACTTTTGAGAACAAATAATTTATGAATCTGACTCAGCGTAACATTTTAAGTTTATATGTGTTATTTTTCATAACTATTTCTTAATATGAAAACGATGAAATCTTATGAAAAACTTCAAATAGTTTATTTTAATCACTAGTTTTAATTTATTCCTGTAACTTTACAATTTTTACATTTAGTTAGATTTTTAAAATCATGTCTTTTGAATAAATTTTAATACAATATTGTCGATGTGTCAAACGGGTGGACTTGGATTAGCACGCCATTGGTTCATTTTTTTTTTTTTTGGATTGGGTCGACTCGGTTTGAAAAATAAAAAAGTCCGATCTGACTTATAGTAACAAAATCGTAGTACTCAAAAAAAGAAGTTATGGTTTGTTTCTAAATTAGCTTTAAAAGTTTATATTTATTGTTAACTATTCAACTTAAGAATTATTACAAGAATATGAGAAAAATCAATAATGTAATAACATTAATAAGAATAAGTTATAAATTTCAATAACTACAAAATATTAAGTGTAATTTTTTTAATTTGAAACAAATAAAATTGTACATATTTAAAATATTTTAAGGTAGTAATTACTAATTATATTAATTATAATCAAAATTATAAAGTTGGAGGAATTTTTATGCACCTTTTTTTTTTTTTTTTTTGGAAAAAAGAAGGTAGGGGAGCAACTAGAAATTGTCATGCACAAAATTCATACTAAAAGAGAGGGATTCTACGTTGATTTCTCACGAGAAAATGTTGAAGTGGAACTAGAGAACTATGTATCAATCATGTGCAGTTCTCGTGCAATTAAGAAGGTTCAAGAAGGGGTGGGCATTTCGATCTTTTATTTGATATTTGTTTTTGGGTTCAGTTTGATTTCAATTTTTTTAAAAAATTGAAATCATTCGGTTTCAAATTTTAGTTCAGTTTGATTTCGGTTTGATTTGAAATAGTTTGTTTTGGCTCAAATTTGGTTCGGTTCGGCTTGATAATTCAAACCGTCCCTAGCTAGTTCTATTGTGTACATAATTATTTAGTTATTTTTCACAAATAATTTCAATTTGAAAATCTAAATAACAAGTCCACAATGCATATTTCAAATTTCTCAATCTAAAATAAGTCCAAACCGAACTGACTTCTTCACCTGCGTTTGCCATCCGACAACAGTGTCACAAACTCGTAAAGAAAAATTAAGAACAACGAACAATTGTGAAAATTTAGTATATATATTTGGGTAATTTGTAAATATAAAATCATTTGAGAATAAATAAAATATATAATTATTTAGTATGTATATATATATAAAATCATTTATTTTTTTTGGTTCGGCATTGATTTTGCTGAATCTAGGGTTCTGTTATGCGTCGATGCTATGATCGATCTCATTTTGAAGATGGACATCAATCAGTATATGGAGTTCAAGTCTGTGTAATTAGGTTCTGTATTTCTCAATAGTTGAATTGTACAAGGTTAAAAAGCAGAAATAAATACATATCTCAGAGTTCTACTAGTAATGGAATTGGATAATAATAAGAGTCCTAATACTCCCCACAAGCTCAGGAAGATGCAACGACCTGAAGCTTGTCACGGAGAAAAGCAAATCGAGGCGCAACAAGAGGCTTGGTAAGAATGTCCGCCAGCTGATCCTTAGTCGAAATAAAGTTGACCTGAAGCTCACCAGCTGCCACCTTGTCACGAACAAAATGATAGTTAATCTCAATGTGCTTCGTGCGAGCATGGAACACTGGATTAGCACACATGTAGGTGGCACCTAAATCATCACAGCACAGCTTCGGAGAGGTAGTAGGTGGCATACCGAGCTCACGATGTAAAGAGACCACCCAGGTGACTTCTGCACACACATCCGCAAGAGCCTTGTACTTCGCTTCAGTAGAAGACCGAGCCACAGTCCGCTGCTTCTTACACATCCACGAAACCAAATTAGACCCAAGGAAGACCGCAAAATCACTCGTGGACTTTCTATCCACAGGACAACCAGCCCAATCCGAATCACAATAAGCATGAATAACAGAATTAGGGGACTGACGCAGCAGCAGACCAAGATGCATACTCCCCCCTTGACATATCGAAGAACACGCTTCAGCTGAGCCCAATGGTCCTCTGTGGGCGAGTGCATATGCTGACACAATAAATTAACTGCAAACGACAGATCAGGACGAGTAACAGTAAGATACTGTAAGGCACCAGCTAAGCTTCTGTAGCGAGTAGGATCTGCAAACAACTCAGACGAAGCAGGTGAGGAACGAGAGACAGCAATCGGAGTTGCTAGGGGCTTGCAATCAGACATACCTACCCGCTTCAGAATATCAGTCATATACCTCTTCTGAGATAGCAACATCCCTGACTTAGTAACCACCGTCTCAATGCCCAGAAAAAAAAAGATGGACTGCCAAGATCACGAATCTTAAACGCAGTAGATAACCTGGAAATAAGCATCGAGACCAAGGCAGAATCACTCCCCATAACTAAAATATCATCGACATAGACAAGCAGGTAAACACGAAGCTCCCCCTGTGTGTAAATAAACAAAGACACATCCGTCTTGGATGCCTGAAAACCAATAGACAATAAAAACGTGTGTAAATGCGTGAACCACGCTCGAGGGGCCTGCTTGTGTCCATATAAGGACATCTACAACAAACAAACATGATCAGGATAATAAGAATCAGCATAACCAAGCGGTTGACGCATGTAAACAGTCTCAGCTAACGTCCCATTCAGGAATGCGTTATGCACATCAAGTTGCCTGACCATCCACCCAGAAGACAAGGCCAGGGATAGTAATAAACGAACAGTGGTTGGTTTAACCACAGGACTAAACGTATCAAAAAAGTCCTGTCCAGCAACCTGATTAAAGCCCTTAGCAACAAGCCTGGCCTTATGTCGCTCAATGGAACCATCCGCCTTCCGCTTGGTGCGGAAGACCCACTTGCAGCCAACAATATTCATTCCCTCACGAACCGGCACAAGCTTCCAAGTTTGATTATGCAATAGAGCATTAAACTCAGCATCCATAGCCTCCCTCCATTCAGGAAACCGCACAGCCTGAGTGTAGCAGGTAGGCTCCGGAGGACACAGCTCAGCAGATAAGGCAACCAACACAGCCCCCTCAGACCGCACTCTACTCCGAGTCATAGGACCCTGGTCACGAGGCACAGGACCCTGCTCCATAGGTACCTGTTGAGAAACAGTTGCACGCCGGCCCCTGGAAGGTGGCGGTCGCGGCGGAACAACACTCGGAGGTATCACCACTGCACCAGTAGCCGAAGGAGATACACGGGCAACACCCCAAGGCGGCAACGGCGGATCACTAACGGGTTGCACAATAGGCTTAGTAGCAAAAGGAAAAACATGTTCATCGAAATGAACATGCCTGCAAATGAAGACCTTGTTAGTGCTCAAGTTCATACATCGATACCCCCTAAAAGAGTCAGGATAACCCAGAAAAACACAAGGAGCAGACCGGAAATCCATTTTGTGACGATTGTAAGGACGTAAATGAGGGAAACCAAGACAACCGAAGACACGCAGAAAAGAATACGAAGGCTGAGACCGATGTAACAGAAAATAAGGACTTTTATTATCTAGAACAGGCGTGGGCATGCAATTAATTAAGTAAACCGCGGACTCAAAAGCATAGTCCCAAAAACGAACCAGAACAGAGGAATGAGCAAGCAATGTAAGACCAGTTTCAACAATATGACGGTGCTTACGCTCAACACGACCATTTTGCTCATGAGTGTAAGCACAGGATTGTCTGTGATTAATCCCGAGTTTAAGAAACTCAGAGTGAAGTTTCTTATACTCGGCACCAAGGTCAGACTCAACAGACTTAATGCGACAACCAAAAGAACGTTCAACTAACATACGAAACTGAGCAAAAATAGCATAGAAGTCTGATTTCAAACGCATAGGATAGAACCACGTAAAACGAGTAAAATCTTCAACAAATATTACGAAATACCGATATCCATTAACAGAAGAAACAGGGGCAGGACCCCAAATGTCGGAATAAACCAAATCTAACACATGCGAACTAGTAGACTGAACTTGAGAAAGAGGGAAACGCGCAGATTTCCCTAATTGACAGGCAGTACAAATAGAATCTAAACGACTAGAAGAGCTAACTAAACAAGACTTCTTCAATATTTGACTCTGAACACGGTGGTGAGGATGACCAAGACGCCCATGCCACACAGAAGACGACGCCCGTGCCGAAAGAAAAGTAGACGGGGAAGACACCGGTAAAGAGTATAATCCACCCGAACTTCTACCTTTGAGGAGCACCGCTTTAGTGCGGATATCCTTCACAACAAAATAGGACGGATAAAACTCAAAAAACACATGATTTTCAAACGCAAATTTCTGAACGGAAAGCAAGGAAGCAGATAAACCAGGAACATGTAAAACCCGAGACATATGAAAAGAACGAAAAGGAGTGGAAATCGATGTATGACCAACACTAGAAATAGGTAAGGCCTTACCGTTACCAACCCGAAGGGTGTCGCTGCCGGTGTAGTCCTTAGACGCAACAAATCCACTGTTATCCGGTGTGGCATGATCCGTGGCCCCAGTGTCAGGGAACCAAGTCTGAGAAGCTAAAGACACAGCAGAGTCAGAAGGATCCTGAAACACCATGTGTGCTTGCGACCCATCAGAATAACGACGATAACACGTCATAGCCGTGTGCCCGGGCAAGTCACATATTTGACACCGAGGACCCGAACGTGAGCCGCCCCGACCACGCCAATTGGACTGCCGCCCACGCCCCCTAGGCTGATCGTACTGCCCAGAACTGGACCCGCGCCAATACTGTCTAGCCTGTGACGCAAAGCCGGAACAGGAGCGCTAACCACCGCCTCGCCACTGCTGCGCACCGCGTCGACCGCCTCGTCCAGCCCCGCGACGAGCAGCATGAGCGACCGACGGCGAGCCTAGGACCTGCGGAAATTCAGCCGCATGAGCAATCTCCTGGGCACCTAAAAGATCCGCCATCTCCTCCAGCGTGAGTGGCACAGGACGCGAAGACAGCGAAGCAGCGAAGGAACGAAATTCAGACCGGAGGCCACGAAGTGCATATATGTTCATCTCATCATCCGTGAGGACTTTCACACACTACAAAAAAATGCGGAAATAACGACGGATTTTGCGACGGATTCATTCCGTTGCTAATTTAACGACAGAATAGCGACGGTTTAGCGACAGATTTAGGTATTTTCAAAAAATTCAAAGTTAGCGACGGATTAACGACGTTAATTAGTGACCGAAAAAGTTTGTCGTTAAATCCGTAGCTAATTTTAGCGGTAAATTGCCGCGCAAAAATTGAGACGGATTAACGACGGATTAGCGACGGATTTTTGGCGGGGTGATTTAATAATTTTATTTGCTACGAATTAGCGACGGAAAAATATCCGTCGCTAAGGTTTAATGCATTTATTTATTTTTTTACAACGTAGCGACGGAATAGTGACGGAAAATCATATTTGTTGCTACCTAGCGACGGATGAGTATCCGTCGCTAAGTATAAAATGCGGAATATACATTTATAATAACATATAACGACAGATATTTGAATCCGTCGCCAGAGATAGCGACGGATTCAAATATCCGTTGCTAAAACATCTTGGCCGGATTTTTTATATATATTAGTGACGGATTGAAATCCGTCGCTAGAATAATATGCCTGATTTTTTATTTTTTTTGTTAGAATATAGCGACGGATTCAAATATCCGTCGCTAGATTAAGATGGACAAATTTTTTTTCGTAGGATTTAGCGGTATATATAGCGACGGATTCTATTTCCGTCGCTAGATTAATAGTGCTGAGTTTTTTTTTCAGAAATATAGCGACGGAAGTGTAATCCGTCGCTAGATCTAGCGACGGATTCAATTTCCGTCGCTAGATTAATACTTCCGAATTTCTTTTGTGAGAATATAGCGACGGAAGTGTAATCCGTCGCTAGATCGAAATATTTACATTGTGCGCCTAATTACGTGTTTCCTTCCACCGTCCAAACATTATAAACTAGCGACGGATTAAATTCCGTCCCTAAATAGAATATAGAATTAGACCCAGTTATGTGTTTTCCTTCCCACTCCAAAACAGTCTAAACCTAAACAAAATTTCGCCGACGAGACTTCCTTCTAACGCCCAACCGCCCAACGACGACAGCACAGTCGGCCGCCGACCGCCGACTGCTCGCATCGCTGACCAACTGGTCCGCCGTGCCTGTCCGTTTCCGTGAATCGACCATTGCCCGCTGCTCGCATCGTCCGTTGCTCAGCTGCGCTGCTCTGTCGTGCCGCCGCTCCGCCGCCCTGGTATGACTCCGAACGCTTCTTCTTATTAAATTGTTAGACGTATTGTGAATTTCTGAATTGTTAAGAGACTGAATTTCTGAATTTCTGAATTTCTGAGTTTCTGAAAACTTATTAAATTGTGAGTTTTGTTAAAATTTAGGGCTGAGGCTGATGCTTACAATACACTAGATCCTGCTGTCGTTGTGGTTATTCTGAAACCATTATGTGATATTCGTGTTGTACAGTCACATTTGAACTATATTTCACTTCATATCACTATTTTATCAGCATCAGGTGATATAGAGATTATCATAAGTTTCAAACTTGGGTAGAAATAAATGAAATATTTGCCACTGCTGATTAATCCTTCTATTCAATAAAAGGAGTAATTATTTGATAGTGTGTTTGTAACAGTGACTTAATTTAGCTCTCATTAATCTTTATTGCTAATTGCTTTTTATTGTATCCTCTTCTATATTAGTACAACTCAATAAATTTCATAAATATTAAATGTATATTGTCTTTGTATTTAGCAAATGAAATGACTCATTGCAGTATGACATAAATAAAATGTAAAATGAAATGGCAAACATCAAAGAATATTTTGTGGTAATTTTATTTTATTTTAAATAAAAATCAGAAGCAGTAGTTATGTAAACTGAATATGTGTGTTCATGTCTGGCACTCTGGCTGTTCTTATATGTAATTGTCATACTTCGATAAAGCCTTTTTTAAGGCTGCAGCACTTGATTGCAAACCCTTTTGGACTTTGATATATGACTTGGTGTCTCAATACACACTGTGCCTATTTGAGAGGAGTGTATGGTGTGATTGCAATTGCTCTATCCCCAAAGATTGATAATTTTCATTTTCCAAACCATGCATATTTCTAGAATTTGAAATTAATATAGCACATTCTCTTTGTATCTAAATTGTTTTTGCTTGCTTATGTTTGTTAATCCAGATATATGTTTTCTTCCCTGAGGAGGCAAAGGTTGGTGTTAAGACAATGAAAACTTACACAAATCGCATGAAATCAGAGAATGTTTTTCGGGCAATATTGGTTGTCCAACAGAATTTAACTCCCTTTGCTCGAACATGCATAAGTGAAATATCTACAAAGTTCCACTTGGATGTTTTCCAGGTAATTATTTAGTTTTACCATTGTTTTTCATTGCCAGTCAGCAGTCACTGAGTAATTAGACACTACCCTTAAAATTGTCATCATAATGGATATCTTTCATGCTACTTATCACTTAAACAAGTAATTAAGACTATGAGAATCTGGGTTCAAGTTTTATCTTCTTGCATGAAATATGCTGATTCTTGATAATTACTCCGTCCATTTACCAAAAATAGAAGGTTGAGCTCTGTTGAAGTAATAATAAATGCATCAAGGATAGACCTTTTGCCATTTATACCATTTAGGTTGAATAGTTCTAGATGTGTTGCTCAACAATCTGTAGTAACTGTTATTTTACCACAATGTTATAGGAGGCAGAGTTGTTAGTCAACATAAAATAATCTGCAATGGAGGCTTCACCTTGCTGCAGCGACTGCAACTGGCCGAGTAGATGAACAGCGCGTGCCCGGGAGGTAGAGGCCAGCGCAAGTTCAATAGCTTGCCAAGCAGCCATTGACGTCTTCTTCCCAAGAATAAGCGGAATAACCTCCTCAGATAACGAAGAAATAATCATCTAGAGAATTGCTTGGTCCTGTTGGAACCAAGAGGAATAAGCCGGATTAACAACCGGCACAGCGGAAGAAGACGAACCAGTCGGGAGAGGTAACAGCGCCGGCGGAGCGGGATTGGAGCCGTCAACAAAACCCATCAGACTCTGTCCATGGAGGAAAGGAACCAACTGCGCACGCCAAAACAAAAAATTCCACGCATTAAGCTTGATACTAACGTAATGGTGCGCTGACGATAATGAGTTCGTCACTGGAGGCGCAGCCATGGCCGAAACCGTGCGTTCGGAAGAGACTGCCGCAGAACCGGCGTCGGCCATTAGGAAGAACCAGGCGTATGATACCAAATTAGGTTCAGTATTTCTCAATAGTTGAATTGTACAAGGTTACAAAGCAGAAATAAATACATATATCAGAGTTCTACTAGTAATGGAATTGGATAATAATAAGAGTCCTAATATGTGTAAGCAAGCTTCATTTGTGATGGAGACGGCAGTTTGGCCAATGTGCTTGATTTGCGCAGTGCAATTTTCAAGGAACGTAGTTTCAGCGTTCTAATCAACGTCTCCGACTCCACATCACCTGAGACGGTGACCTTGCCCATCTCTGCTCCCATTTTTATGATATACACGCCTACCCATACATAACAAACATATATTCAAAGTGATTACCAAGAAATAAAAACAATTTCGTTTTTGGATGTTTTGGATAATATATTTATGTACCAACAATCTTTTGCAAGATTTTCTTCACTTTTTGCTTACAGCCTTCACACAGTGAACGTTTACTTTTAGGGCACAAGTCTGCATGAACATGCCAACCCAGTCAAAACTCAAAACAAACCCCAAAAAATGAAAAAAGAAAAAAAAATGAAAAAAGAAAAAAGAAAGAAAAAAAAAGAAGAAAAAGATCAGTACATAGAAAAACGTTCAATTTTATTTTTTTTTAAACAAAACAACAAAATAAAACAAAACAAAAAACACAAGCAGAAAAGAAGAAAATGAATAAAAAAAAATAAAATTGATCGACAACAGCACACGGAATTTACCTAAAACATACCTGGATCTTCAACAACTCTACTTGACTCGATCTAGTAGTTGTTAAACAAAATTGAATATGCTCTCTTATCTTTGTGATTTAATTAAATCCCTACCATTCATTAAGGTGACGAATTAGTATAAATTATAAATGTGACCTAGACTCATAGGGCTAAAGATTGTAAAAAAAAAAAATTAAAATAAAAAAAAAACATAAAATATTTTCATTATAATGTAATCAAGATAAAGAAGAGTAAAGAAAAAAAAATGGACCTTTAGAGGAATGCTATAATATAATGGATGTGAACTTTAAAAAATAAGAGAAAAAGGTAGATGATACTAATTAATATTGTCTGGTAGGCAATGCTAGCGGATAAGGAAGTAAGTGAGTCCGACAAAAACAATGACAGCATGTGATCATCTCAACTCCATTAGAGACTCTAATGAGATGTTTGGTAGGATGAAATTGTAATTCAATTATTACCAAACTCCATTAGAGACTCTAAAGATGAGTCCATGTGTGGTCCCTACTTATTTTAAAACTGTAGTACTTATGTATTACGCTTATTGAATGGTTTAGAGAAATATGTAAAATTTTATACAGCATCTTTACTTTTGAGAACAAATAATTTATGAATCTGAGTGAGCGTAGGGTAACATTTTAAGTTTATATGTGTGTTTTTTTTTTTTTTTGAAGATTATATATGTGTTGTTTTTCATAACTGATATCTTAATATGAAAAGATGAAATCTTATGAAAAACTTCAAATAGTTTATTTTAATCACTAGTTTTAATTTATTTCACTTTTAACCTTTGATTTTACAATTTTTACATTTAGTTAAAGATTTTTAAAATCTTGTGTTTTGAATAAATTTTAATACAATATTATCGATGTGTCAAACGGGTGGACTTGGACTAGCACGTTATAGGTTCATTTATTTATTTTTTTGATTGGGTCGACTCGATCGACTTGAAAAATAAAAAAGTCTGGTCTAACTTATAGTAACAAAGTCGTACTACTCAAAAAAAAAAGTTATAGTTTCTTTCTAAATTAGCTTTAAAAGTTTATATTTATTGGTAACTATTTAACTTAAGAATTATTACAAGAATATGAAAAAAATCAATAATGTAATAACATTAATAAGAATAAGTTATAAATTTCAATAACTACAAAATATTAAGTGTAACTTTATTAATTTGAAACAAATAAAATTGTACATCTTTAAAATATTTTAAGGTAGTAATTACTAATTATATTAATTATAATCAAAATTATAAAGTTGGAGGCATTTTTATGCACCTTTTCTTTTTTTTTTTTTTTTTTTTTTTTTGGAAAAAAGAAGCGGGGCGACTAGAATTTGTCATGCACAAATTTCATCCTAAAAGAGAGGGATTCTACGTTGATTTCTCACGAGAAAATGGTGAAGTGGAACTAGAGTTCTCGTGCAATTAAGAAGGTTCAAGAAGGGTGGGCATTTCGATTTTTTATTCGGTCTTTTTTATTTGGGTTCGGTTTGATTTCAATTTTTTTAAAATTGAAATCATTTAGTTTAAAATTTTAGTTCAGTTTTATTTCGGTTCAGTTTGAAATAGTTTATTTTTGCTCAAATTTGGTTCAGTTCGGCTTCATATAATTCAAACAGTCCCTAGCTAGTTGTCTTGTGTACATAATTATTTATTTATTTTCACAATATTTAAAAATCTAAACAACAAGTCCACAATGCTAAAATAAGTCCAAACTGAACTGACTTCTTCACCTGCGTTTGCCATCGGACAACAATGTCACAAACTCGCAAAAAAGTTAAGAACAAATAGCAAATGTGAAAATTTATAGAATTGGAAATTTAGTATTTATGACAGTCAAGAAATATTTTAAAAAATAATTGGAAATAAATTAAAATCATTATTTTCAAATCACAAATATTCAAAAATTAAAATAATACTTAAAAAAAAAAATCACAATAAAGAAGGAAGGTGGTGGTGGTGGTGGCGGCATTGACAGAGTGGCGACCATGGTGGACGGTGATGGTGGTGGTAAGGAGGAGGAGGAAGAAAACAAGAAGAAGAACTAGAAGAATATAATTAAAAAGAAAGGGGAGGTGACAACAGTGGTGGACGGTGACCGTGGCCGTAAGGAGGAGAAGTAGAAGATAGTGGTGGTAGTGAGGACGAAAAGGAGGAGAAGAAGAAGAAAAGAAAAATTATCATATCTGAATTAAAAAAGGATACGAACAGGGACAAAGGTATGTGGGTTGGTAGTGGGGCCTTGGCACCACCCCCTTCTTCCGTTTCGCACCTTTGTCGTCCTCAACCCGCACGCCATTATTTTCCTTTGGGTCACCATTTAGCTCAGTATGCTTGCCATTCTAGTTCAACATTCTTATATACGTCTTCGTTATATTACTGCTTTTATTAATTAACTGTACAAAAGGATCCATTGTTCAATTTTCAATCTAGTAAATTTTCGTTTAGTAATTCTTAAATTGGTAATTGTTTAACTGTTCTAAAGATCAGTGCTAAAATAACATAGTTGATTATATAAAAGATTTTTAATCTATGTATGGAGATATATGATCTAGTTAAAATGGACCAAATTAAACTTGCGAGTATATTTGGCTATGATGGGTAGCCTTTCTAATTCTTAATGTTGATAGTAAATTAAATCATGTGAGCTTGTTTAGGATTGTTTATTAGCTAAGGACGTAATCCTCTGATTACCAATAAAGAAAAGATAGGTTATTAGACCTTGTTAATAACCATAAGCAATTTGGTATAGGATAAAACCTCAAGCAAGTAAACGGAATTAACTTTGCTTTTATTGATAATCGGCATTACATTGAGCTTGAAAAACCCGTCAGTTACATAGCCCTTACCAACAAACATCCCTAACTTTGACAAAACTACTTTGTCAGATTCGAAGACCATCTTGAATCCATGCTTGTTCAACAACGAGCCAGAAACAAGATTCTTCCTAAGGTCCGGAACATACAGCACATTGTTCAATGTTAGTTCCTTCCCGGAAGTCAGCTTCAGAATCACCTTGCCCACGCCCTCAACATTGGACTGAGCAGAGTTTCCCATCCAGACCTTCTCGCCCTCAACGGCCTCAAAGGTGCTGAACATCTCCCGGTTGCAGCATAAATGCTTCGTTGCACCGGTGTCGATGAACCACTCGCGCGGGTTGGAGCCCACTAGGTTCACCTCCGTGACCATAGCCGAAAGGCTAATGTCAGCCACTTTTTGGCTCACATCACCAACTATGTTGGCTTCAGAACCCTTGTTCTTTTTCTTTGGTGCCTTGCACTTCATGGACTTGTGGCCCATCTTGCCACAATTGTAGCATTTCCCTTGGAACTTGCCCTTGGAAACACCACCTTTCGGACCCAGCTTTTTCTTTCCCTTCTTGGCCTTCTTGGAGCTTTGCCCGTGCTCCACCACGTTGGCTTTGGCACCTCCCACGAGAGGTCTTCTACCATCACTGGTCCTGTTTCCCTCTTCGACTTGAAGTCGCTGGATCAGGTCCTCCAGACTCATCTCCTTTCGCTTGTGCTTCAGGTAGTTCTTGAAGTCCTTCCATCCCGGAGGCAGCAAGTGGATCATAGATGCCACTTGGAAGGCTTCACTAATTGGCATGCCCTCATCACGAATCTCGTCAAAGAGTAATTGCAACTCTTCAACTTGACTCAACACGGTTTTTGAATCCACCATTTTGAAATCAAACAACCTGCCAACAACAAATTTCTTGGCCCCCGGCATCCTCGCTTCGGTACTTGTGGTCCAAAGCTTCCCACAGTGCCTTAGCCGAGCCAATTTTACGATAAACATCGTAAAGGGAGTCAACCAACCCATTCAGAATGTAGTTGCGGCAAAGGAA
>CP025659.1:3137237-3190187 GCA_003576665.1 Ipomoea trifida | reverse complement strand
ATATGCACTCTCAACTGCTTCAATCATGAAAGTTTAGAGCACCTCAACTGCTCACTTTGAAATGCACAAGCTAGTCCAGGGGTAGGCACACCGCGTTGGAGTAGTTGTCAGTCTGTTGATCCAGTGAACGAGTTTCAGGTAATATTGAATATCTTTAATATCTTGTTCAATTTCATATCTTCTAATTGTTGTTAATCTTTTAAATTTTCTTGGCACGTAGGAAATTCCAAAAGCTCAAAATTTGAGGAATTTTCAAAGTGATGATCAATATGCCATGGAGTTACAACCCCCGATTGTGTCTGAAGATGTGTTGGAGCACTTGGGAGATGAATCCAAGAAGATGGTTTCATATCTACGACACTTGCCATCTAATTTGGACTATGTTGAGATGGAGGTAGAGGAGGTGTTCGACATATTCCATCATTCAAATAAGTCTGGTGTCGTGATGTTTGACGACATTAAAGACTTGCTGACAATGCAATGGCTCGATGTGTCCATAATACAAGCCTTTATAGTGTAAGTATTTTTTTTTTCTTTTGTCTTTAGTCGTTTATCTTTATCATTTGATTTACTAATTATTTACATTTTAGATGTCTTTATCGGCTATGCAAGAAAATTGGAGTGTCATCAATTGGATTCGTATGCCCAAGGAAGATTTCACAAGACAGTCTCAAGCATAATTACAACGCGGTCGTTTCTTATGTCATGCATGCGATTGAGAAAGAGAAGGACCGTAGATTTATTTTGGCTCCATACCATCAAGAGTAAGAAAACTAAATTTATATTCATTGGATGCTTTGGTCATTTGCTTGAAATCATATGTGGTCTATGTATTAGACCCACTGCCATGTAACCGCGATCTACAGATTAAGGCTCCATTGAGTGTGTAAGTAACTCCTAATAATATTTATTTATTATTATTAACTATTATTATTCTTTTCATTCACCTTATGAGAGTATATTATAGGGCATTTCGGTCGGCAACAAATTTGAAAGGACAAAGAGCTAAAAATTTGTTAAAATGGAGGGAAATTAAGGTATCTATCAAAATTGTTTTATGTATTTTATAATGTTATTAGTAATGTTTTATTGTTTAACTTTCTAATATATATACATCAAAATTTATAATTTGTAGTGTCCTACACAACCCGGTAGTGTGGAGTGCGGATATTATGTCTTGCGATATATGTTTGAGATATGCATTCAATACTACGAGTATGAAGATTTAGCATCGGTAAGTAAAATTAATAAAACTAAAGAATTTTAAATTATATTTATTAATGTTAAAACTAATAATTTGATAATTTCAAAATTTTTGTAGGCATTTGCGGGGTCAAAGTCCTACACGGAGAATCAAATCAATGAAATTCGTGAAATTTGGGCTAAATACTTTTGTGAAGAATGCTTATGACATTTTGTGTAGGTAAAGTGTTGTAATGATGTAATGACAAATGTGTTATGTTTTATAAAATTGTAATAATGTATGTGTTAAGTATTTGGTATGTGTTAAAATTATGTGTTTACTATTAACATTATGTGTTTACTTATTATGTTTTATTGGTATGTGTTAAGTATTTTGGTAACTTAGTTTTACTTTAAATTGGTGAGAAATATTTAGATTTGAAGTAGCTAGTGTTGAAGTAGATTTATTGTTGAATTTTTGAAAACTTTGAAGTAGCTTTGAAGTGTTGAAGTGTTGGATAGGTTGTTTGATGTGGTGTGGTTTGATGTTTGGTGTATGGTTTTGATGTATGTGGTGTGGTTTGATTATATTGTTGTGGTTTGAGATTTGTGAACTTGTTGGATAGATGTTGAAGTTGGTATGTTTTGATGTGTATGTGTGTGAGAACTGGACAGGAATTATATTGTAATTGCTACAGGAAAAATGTTGGGGTGCACAGTAAATAAAGAGCATAATAAAAATTTAAAAAAAAAAAAATCAACTGCGTCCGGAACTGGGCAGTTCCGGACGCAGTTAATATTTATTAAAAAAAAAACAGCTGGTATATAATAAACTGGGCAGTTCCGGACGCAGCTGGTATATAATAAAAAAAAAAAAAAATAAAGCTGCGTCCGGAACTGCCCAGTTCCGGACGCAGCTAGTATCTATCTGCGTCCGGGGTAACCCCGGACGCAGATAATCGAAGGCAGCTGCATCTCCAGCATATGCGTCCGGGGTACTCCGGACGCAGATAGTCCATTACTCCGGACGCAGAAAGTCAATTCTGTACTAGTGATATCCCTCACAAAATGATGGTCAATTTCCACATGCTTTGTACGAGCATGAAAAATTGAACTAGCACACATATATATAACACCAAGATTGTCACACAAGAGCTTAGGCACTAAAATTTTGGGAGCCCCTATCTCACGTAGAAGAAAAAGTATCCATATTACCTCAGCACAGACATCAGCTAGAGCCTTGTATTCAGTCTCGGTAAAGGATCTAGCAACTATCGTTTGCTTCTTGCAAACCCAGGACACTAGATTTGTCTCAAGAAACACAGCATAACCACAGGTGGGCTTTCTATCTTCAGGACAGTCAGCTCAGTCAGAATCAGAGAATACATGCAAATTAGTTGAGCTAGACTTCCTTATTCGCAGTCCTAGAGAGAGAGTTCCTTTAACATACCTTAGCACATATTTCAATTGCTCCCAGTGTGTAGTAGTTGGAGCATGTATTTGCTGACAAAGAAGATTAACTGCATAGGATAAATCAGGTCTCGTGACAGTTAAACATTGCAACACACCTGCTAAGCTTTTGTACCGAGTGGGATCATCATATAAATCTGTATTGGTAGAGGCATGTCTTGAAACAAATATAGGAGTAGTAAGGGGCTTGCAGTCTGTCATACCAGCACGTTTTAAAATGTCTGTTAGGGTGGTTTCACACTTGATGGTTTCAATCCATCAAACAGTTTAGACAATAAAGTATTCACAACAGTCTAATCATTCCCCATAAAAAGAATATCATCCACATAGACCAGTAAGTAAATAGTGGCCTTGATTTTACGATTGAATGAACGTTCTACTAGACAATGAAAATGATCAAAGACATCATGTACATCAGATATGAGTTTCATAGGAAAATACCAAGTAAAGCGAGAATAGTCATCCACAAAAAGAGCAAAATAACGATAACCATCGGAGGATAGCACATGAGCTAGCCCCCAAATGTCAATATAGACTAAATCTAGAACATCCGAACTAACAAACTCAACACGTGGCAATGGGAAACACACAGATTTACCCATTTGACATTGACAAGGTTCTAGTTTAGTGGGAGGTGTAGGTGAAGGTGAATGCGGTAAAACGAAGAGTCAAGACTCCCCGAGTATCGTGTCTCTCGAGGATGGCGAATGTGAATCAAATTAGTGTTGACCTTAATGTGGTTAAAAGGTAAGAGTTACAAGTATTACAAAAGAAAAGATTGATTTGATAAATAAGTTTGGGGGTTGTAGAAGGGAAATTACACTAAATATGCAAAGGGAAATGAAAGGGGTGTGCACCAAAGTCGAACACATTGATTGATCTTCGTAGGGGATTTGGAAAACGAGTTTCGTGATTGAGTAAGGGAGTCAGGGTATTAGTACCGAGTGGCGTCACACTCAGACTCTCAATCCTCATTCGGTTGAGGCATTTCATCGAACACTTAGTCTACCACTCCTCTCGGATCTTATCCTTTCGGACTAAGAGCGGAGATATGGGTGAGTGGGGCTCGTGAGAGGCCGCTATCGTGCACACTCTCACTTCCCTACAGATTACTAACTATTCCGGCCGAAATAGAAGTAAAGCTTGAACAACTTCAACCATACAAACATCAATCCTACTCCTTCATCTTTCAAAACCATAGAATAGTTCTAAACAACAATCAAGAGTTCAACAAAGGCTCACACGCCCAAAATACTCTACTCAATCATGGAAATCATTCAAAACAACAAAATAGAAACTACTTTTAATAATAAATATAAACTAGCAATTCAATGAAAAGAGTATGTTACCCAAGGAGTGTTGAGTCTACATCTTCAATCCTAAGATCTATATTAATCTAATGGAAATTGAGTTTGTTTTTCCTCCCCAAAGGGAAAGGAATAGTAAGAAACTTCAGATCTGAAAGTTGGGAGAGAGCCCCCTTCCAAAATGAGAGAGAAGGGTTTAAATAGCTGCTCAAAAATCGAATTTCCGCTGTTGCCCTACTGGTCTGCTTCCACGCCTGTCACACGCGTGTGGCCTTGCGTGGGAGCTCTCTGGATTAATTTCACGCCTGCTCACACGCGTGTGAGGGCACGTGGCAGCCTCTTGCTTGATGAATTCATTGTTTGTTACTTCTTTTGGCCCAACTTTGCCGTATCCTTCGGAAATGACTCGAAGTACTTTTCTTGAGCTGGATTTGTCAAAAAGAAGTTAATTAGAGCTTTTATCCATGAAAGTGATCATAATTGGGTGCAGGAACATTAAAATATTATTTAATCATGACTCGAAATTTGACTGTTTTTGGCACTTATCAAAGTTTCCACACTTTAGATCTTGCTTGTCCTCAAGCAAGCGTTCTATCATTTCCTAAACATCTAAGCGCCTAGAACAGTTAAATGAAGATATGATAATCAAAAATTCGTGATCAGGTGTGTCGGAATGGAGCGGGTGAAATTCCCTTCACTATCTACCAAGACTATTAAGTTTAGGTCAGACAAATGCAAGGAATATACTGAGGAAGCAAATGCTTTTCAAGTGTAGGTTTCAAAGATAACAATCACACTATTCAAATCATGCAATTATTGGGGATTCGTCTTCTATTTTATTGGGGCCTAAAAGCCGATCCCCCTAGTGGGAACGATGTGCACAACCTGGCAAAATTTTCTAACCATACACCAAGGCCCCTGTACTGCAAATTAAGTGAGGGCAGGGACACGGACCGCTCATCGCCATGGCTTGGGCGATCGCTCTATTTTCTCACCTCCTAAGATAACGTCATCGGATTACCCGACTTCACATGGAGATCCATGCTTTTTCGAAGACAGTGCAATGGGTGCCCGAATCCTAGCGAGGCGGCTCACCTCCTCTCATTTTTCTCTTCTCCTAGGAACATATTAAGTGGACAACCGACTCTAGATATAGCATTCGAAGACTATGGTTGAACACTTCCTAGCGAGAAGGCTTTCCTCGGATTTTATCTCAGGGAGTGGCCTTTCTGAAAGCCTTTATTCATGTTCGCCATGTCAACCCTTCATGCCTCTTTTTAGGGAGTAGGGATTATTTTCACTCAAAACTCACTTTAAATCTCTCCTTTTGCCCCATGTCCTGCTAGCTTTAGTTCATTTCCGGGCTTCGCAATTTTTTTTTATCTTTCTAAAGCCTAGAAAGTACACACTCCCACTTCGAGCGATCCTTGACTAAGGTCCCACTAAAATAGAAAACGAAAGACATGCAATCATACAAAATTTTCAAATTTTTGATGGTAGTGTGTGTCACAGATAGCTTCCAGAGCATATTTCAAACATTTGTTTTAGCATATAAGTAAGAGTCTTCCTAGATAGTGCAGACAACAACACACTCTTTTATCCTAACATCTTATCAACTCAACTGATTACTTATCTAATGCAAAGCATCCTTTCCACACTTTAAAAGTTGACATCGTCCTCGATGTCGCCATGAGAAGCGGTGGAGAAAGAGCTGGGTCAAAGAATTAATTAACAAGGATCACCTTTCCATACTTTAAAAGTATTTCCTGGGCTTGGACTAATCTTTTTAATTTTAACACCCAAAAAGATCTTTCATTAACTTCAAAGAATAAGAATGTTATACCAATCATTGAACAACCATCCTTCTTTCAAATGGGAATAGAAGATATACCTTTCGTAGCAATTCTTCATTTAAGCATTGACCATCCCTTTTCCTAGACAAAATATTGCATAAAAGATAAAAGATGAAAGATGGAAAGTAAGAATTGTACCTTGTTTGATCATCTAGCTCCTTGGTTCAATCTCATCCTTACTGAGTTTGGGGTACCTCCCAAGAGTGCCACGTTTAACGTCCTTGGCTGGACGAAACATGGTAGGATCTAGACTAAAAAGCATAAAGTACTAAAGCATAAATAAAGACAGATACAAATAAAACAGTGTACTCAAACAGATTCTTAGAGTTTGATTCATATTTACTTTATTATCCAAATTTCTGATGGAGACAGGATCTCTTCAAATGTCAGTCATAGCCCTGAGCTGGGTCCTCTTCTTGCCAGTTCTTCTCGTAGAAATGCAATTTGCATGCTCAAATTTTGAATAAGTTCATAGTGTCTTGCGTCCCTTTGCTCCAAGAGGTCTTCATGTTCCATGTGCAACTCATACTGAAATCTTTGCATTGTTTCCCAATTGGTGACCTTTGTGAAGCGTGCTGGAGTAGCAGGTGATGAGTGTGGCGGAATAGGAGTCTGGTTTTTTTAAGGTGGGGCATCATTGGAGATTGAGATATTTAGAGATAGGGTTGGCGAAGAATGATGATGATTGTCTGAAGGGGTATGGGTTTGTTCTCTTGGTGTGTTTGGTTTGGGAGAATCTGAGAACGGAAAGGGAGGTGACGGATCGACTCTCTTCTTTGGTTTCTTTGGTAATCTTTTCTTAGTTTCCCTTGTTCCCGTCCTCATCCGCAAATTCCGACCAATTTTTAGCTCAGATAAATCCGTCATAGACAACGGAGTCATGGCTGCGCTTCTCAGAACTTTATTGGTTTCTTCCATCTTGGCCTGATATCCTAAACCAATGCACAGTTGAGTGACTAGAGGTCCTACGAACAAAGTAGCGACTTTCTTAGATTGTTGTGCCTTCAACCATCTTTTGCACACCACTCCCATGTTCACGGGTGTATTTGTGTCCATGCTCCAAAGTGCAAACAAACCAGTCTTGTAGACTTTTGCGAAGTTTCCTGTGCGTCCTTCCCAAGATTGAGCAATTATTCGTCTAATAATTCGA
The DNA here is from genome assembly GCA_003576665.1 of Ipomoea trifida. Taxonomy (NCBI): domain Eukaryota; kingdom Viridiplantae; phylum Streptophyta; class Magnoliopsida; order Solanales; family Convolvulaceae; genus Ipomoea; species Ipomoea trifida. The sequence goes on along the minus strand of CP025659.1, from coordinate 3,183,225 downwards.
ATGTCATCTCTTCTGAGTTGAGATTGTAGTACCCTCGATCCACTCCATTCAACTCCTGGTTTAGCGATCCTTTTCCAATAATTCCTTGGAGTCTCGGAGTCACCAAAATCAATTGGAAGTTCTCTGTACCACATGCTCTCTTGGTCCTCCTTTGTATAGAATCCAAGCAAAATTCCTAGAGTGTTGACCGAGATGTGATGAGGTTCATTGAAGAGATTGAATTTGATTGTTGGGCTTTTCAGGTCGCTAGTTTTTCCTATAACTTCCAAAGTGGCCACAAATTCAAAGACGGTAGGTATGTAGGTCGAGTGGCGCCATCCAAAAATTTTACTCCAGAAGGGTTGATGAATGAGACATGCTAGCGAGTTCCGATATTGAAAGGGATTCAATGTCGCTAAGTCAACGAATTTCCAACTGGCTATCGGAAGGTAGACCGCATACTCAAAACGTCTCTGCTGCTCCTCCGTTAAGAATATTCTATTTTCTATAGTTCTTTCATTCTTCTCTTCCTTGGGTTCTGTTAGCTCAGTTTCTGCCATCGGGGCTTTTCCTTTTCTAGCCCTCATTTCTTCTTGATTAGCCGTGGATGAGTGTGAAGACATTGCCTAGATACCATCAACGAGATTTGAACAATATGTGGACTGATATTTAATAAGAGATATCATAGAATTCATCCATTGCATTCACTTCATTCATGCTTCTTTCAAGAAATCGAACATGTCATATATGGATAATATCACGTAAGATTCAAAAATGGTCAATATAAAGTCAATTTCTTCTTCTTCCCTTAGCTATGTAGGAATTGAAAAATGAGAAAGCAATAACATTTTGAAATTGACAAAGTAATAGGTGGGGATCATCATTCTCAAAGCTTAGAAAGCAAGAATTTTCCATAGTTCATAATTCATACTCTCCATTTCATTTTGAATTCCAAAAATATACCCAAATCACCTAGGGTTTGCAATCAATTCATCAAGGAATCCTCAAATCATGCAATGTTCATCATTTAATAGCAAATATAGGTTCCAAGCAAGTCCTAGAATCTATTTCTAAACCATTTCAATCATGAGAAATCATCATGTCACAACATTCATACAAATATGCCTTCTAAAGAAAATAGATCTCAAAATTTGTAAAGGAAGATAGAGGGAAGAAATATTACCTTTTGAAGAGTTTAGGAAGGAGATTCAAGAGATTTGCACCCAAAATTACTTTGGAGAAGCTTAGTCTTACCTTGGAAGAAGTTCTTAGCTCTTGGGTGAGATGAAATGAGAAATGGGCAAGGGTTAGAACACATTTGCGCCTTATTTACGCAGTTTTTCTGGTGCCCGACCACACCACTCACACGCGTGTGAGTGGACGTGGCTTGCTTCTGGAAGATTTCCACGCCAGCTCACACGCGTGTGAGCGGGCGTGGCGGCTTTCTGGAAAAATACCACGCCTACTCACACGCGTGTGAGTGGCGTGGACCGTGTTTTGCCTGCCTTCTTCAACTTTTTGCTCATCCTCTTTTGAGTCCGGTTATCATCTTTGGTGAGTAAAAACATTCGTTGAGGATCGTTACGGTATCGAGAATCTGCTTGGTTAGCAGAAGAAAACTATACGAAAGACAACATTTACTAAAAGGAAAACAAACAAGAGACGGTAAAATAAAATCTAAACCCTATGGATAACGTTGGGAATGCCTCCCAAGTGCGCCTTTGTTTATAGTCTTTGGCTAGACTTGGACTACGTTATCTAACTAAACACACAGACTTGGGGACTTTACCAAGCGTCCCATGTACTTTTGCTTCAAGAAATGTCCCAAGGTGTAGGACATTCTTGAATACCCACGCAAATAAAGGAAGAATAAAGTTTATACCTGGAAGGTTTATGGCTTCAAACACTCCCCTCGATTTCTCAAAGGTGGCGTGATCTTCCTCTAATTTTTTATTCTCTCTTCCACCCTTGATGGTTTCATTAATTTGATCATAAGGTTGAGACCATATCCCTTCATTGAAGGTCATATCACCCCCCTCAATTCCCTCGAACAATTCAAACGTGAAAATTCCTTCCTTATCCATCATCTCTTCCTCACATTCTCTATTCTCATTTCCCCACTCGAATTGCCTAAAAGAATCCCCCTTTTCTTTTTCAGAATATAACGAAGTAATGTCCCCTTCACCTTTCAACTCATCTCGTCCCGAACCATAGGATTCATTTTCTAAGAATTTAAAACTATTGTATTCATCTTCAAACAGACTAGAATCCCTATGGTTTCCAACCAATAGATCACGATTTACTATAGAGTCATCCTCCCAAAAATTAAAGCAATCGTAGTCGCAAGTAATAGAAAGATCAATGCGTGGGGAATTGTCTTTAAAAGGAGCATGAGTATCTTTATCAAGACTTCCGCACTCCTTGGTAAAATTGCCAACAAAGTCATGTGTAGGCTCTTTATCTTCCCATACCACTTCGATGTTCTCATCATCGCTCTCCATCTCGACTTCTTTTGGATTTTCCAATTCGAAAATTGGAACTTCTTCTAGTAACGGAGCATAGCAATCTACTATCCCTTCACTACTTTCCTTCCTTCCAGTGTTTTGTGTATCCATCCTTGGAATGATTTCCGAGATTGGGAGATCTTCTACAAGTGGATAGTCTATCCGTGATGAACTTGTTCTCATGAACTCCTCCATCATGGCCAACATTTTTCTTTCGATTTCCTCCAATGGAAGTCTTTCTTCCCGGAGAGTAGCGAGATAATCCTTTAATTCGCTCTTGATTTCGGCTTTCATGTTAGCCGTATCCTTCTTGGCCATTCTTGTGAATACTTCTATCTTCTCTTTAAGAACTTCGATTTCGTCCGTGGCCGGTGGGATATAATCACAAGGATTGGGTATGGTAAAATAAGGATTAGAAGGTGGTGTTTCAAGGAAATGTGTAGGATTGTTTACTTTAAGAATTTGTGATGGAGATGGGTAATGGTTGTTTGGGTGGAAATTATGGAACGAAAATGGCTCGGGAGTATAGCTTGGGTTGATTGTTCTCATCATTAGTGCTAGCTTGCTCTCTATGTTTTGGAATATTTCATTAGAGCTTACCGAGTCATTTTGATAAATGGAGTATTGTGGGGGGAATTCATTTTGATACGGTGGGATAGGGTGTGTGTATGGTGGTGGGTGATGGTTATGTATATAAGATGGATAAGAAGTTGGATGTGGTAAGTAGTGATATGGAAATGGGTAAGGGTTTTGAGGGTGATAGTGATATGTTGGTGGAATGTAAGTATGGGTGGAATGGGGATAATATGGATATGGTTGGGGTGGAACATGGTTTAAAGGATTTCCTTCATGGTGTGGGTAACCATGGGGATACATTTGAGCTCTCATTGGCAAGCTTATAAATGATGTTTATCAAAAATTTCCTGCACAAAGCTTAGCCAACAACAAATATATGCAACTAGAAGTAGTTGCAAGTGAGCAATAAAATATTCAAGATAGTAAAGCTCACTTTTCAAAACAGATATCAAAAACAGGAGAATAAAACAAACAAAAACAAAGCAATTCAAGAACTCTTAAAAATTAACTCCAAAAACGTTAACGCAATTCAAAACCGTCTGCCATCCCCGACAACGGCGCCATTTTGACGCAAATTATATCGTGGACCGTGGTCCACAATGCATTGTGGACCGCGGTCCCAAAACGACGTCGTTTTGATTAATGAAAACAGACGGATGAATTCGCGCCACTCACTTTCTTTTTCATATATACTGCACTTTCTTTTCATATATACTGCAGTTACATTTCAACACAACTGCAGTTACCTTTCAACACAACTGCAGTTACTTTTTGATATAACTACAGTTTCATTCGATAATATAAAAACACAAAAGTGAAACTGTTATTCAGTATCTGTTCATATACACTGCAGTTACATTTCAACACAACTACAGTTACATTTTGATATAACTACAGTTTCATTCGATAATATCAAACACAAATGTGAAATTGTTATTCAATATCTTTTCATATACACTGCACTTTCTTTTCAACACAACTACAGTTACTTTTTGATATAACTACAGTTTCATTCGATAATATCAAAACAAATGTAAGGCAATATCTTTTGGAATGAACTGTAGTGTCAATTATGGGGCTCCGTCTCCCACTTACTAAAACGACGTCGTTTTGAGACCGCGGTCCACAATGCATTGTGGACCACGGTCCACGATATAAGAACTGCCATTTTGACAAGGTTCTAGTTTAGTGGGAGGTGTAGGTGAAGGTGAATGCGGTAAAACGAAGAGTCAAGACTCCCCGAGTATCGTGTCTCTCGAGGATGGCGAATGGGAATCAAATTAGTGTTGACCTTAATGTGGTTAAAAGGTAAGAGTTATAAGTATTACAAAAGATTGATTTGATAAATAAGTTTGGGGGTTGTAGAAGGGAAATTACACTAAATATGCAAAGGGAAATGAAAGGGGTGTGCACCAAAGTCGAACACATTGATTGATCTTCGTAGGGGATTTGGAAAACGAGTTTCGTGATTGAGTAAGGGAGTTAGGGTATTAGTACCGAGTGGCGTCACACTCAGACTCTCAATCCTCATTCGGTTAAGGCATTTCATCGAACACTTAGTTTTCCATTCCTCCCGGATCTTATCCTTTCGGACTAAGAGCGGAGATATGGGTGAGTGGGGCTCGTGAGAGGCCGCTATCGCGCATACTCTCACTTCCCTACAGATTACTAACTATTCCGACCGAAATAGAAGTAAAGCTTGAACAACTTCAACCATACAAACATCAATCCTACTCCTTCGTCTTTCAAAACCATAGAATAGTTCTAAACAACAATAAAGAGTTCAACAAAGGCTCACACGCCCAAAATACTCTACTCAATCATGGAAATCATTCAAGGCAATAAAATAGTGATTACTTTCAATCAATAAATCTAATCTAGCAATTTAATGAAAAGAGTATGTTACCCAAGGAGTGTTGAGTCTACATCTTCAATCCATCTTCAATCCTAAGATCTATATTAATCTAATGGAATTTGAGTGTGTTTTTCCTCCCCAAAGGGGAAGGAATAGTAAGAAAATTCAGATCTGAAAGTTGGGAGAGAGCCCCCTTCCAAAATGATAGAGAAGGGTTTAAATAGCTGCTCAAAAATCGAATTTCCGCTGTTGCCCTACTGGTCTGCTTCCACGCCTGTCACACGCGTGTGGCCTTGCGTGGGAGCTCTCTGGATTAATTCCATGCCTGCTCACACGCGTGTGAGGGCACGTGGCAGCCTCCTGCTTGATGAATTCATTGTTTGTTGCTTCTTTTGGCCCAAAACTTTGCCGTATCCTTCGGAAATGACTCGAAGTATTTTTCTTGAGCTGGATTTGTCAAAAAGAAGTTAATTAGAGCTTTTATCCATGAAAATGATCATAATTGGGTGCAGGAACATTAAAATATTATCTAATCATGACCCAAAATTTGACTATTTTTGGCACTTACCAGACATGCAGAACACAAGCTAGAAGTACAACGGACATTTTTATTAGACTCACTGACCGAATAGGACTGAAGGACACGACTAAGAGCACACTGGTGTGGATGACCTAGACGATCGTGCCACGTAGAAGGCGAGTCACGCACAAACATAAACGCTAAAGGAGAAGAACGAGGAATCGAGAAGGTGTAGAGTCCACTAGAGTTATTGCCCTGTAGAAGAATTTCCTTGGTCTAGATATCCTTCACAACAAAAAACAAGGGGTGAAACTAAATAAAAAACATTATTATCAGATGCAAAATGCTGAACAGATAATAAGGAAGTAGATAGATTGGAAACATGCAAAATGTTAGATAAATTAAGGGACCTATAGGGAGTAGATAGGGAGACACGACCAACATGACTAATAGATAATTGCGTACTATCACCGACACAAAGAGTGTCACTACTATTATACTCGTCTAGACTAGAGAGGGTTGTGGCATGATGAGTCGCACCCATGTTAGGAAACCAAGTGTGATAGTTTGCACTGTTCATTGACGAGTCACCTTTATAAACAAAATTAGCCTAGTGAGAATAATTATGAGGAAGTGTATAGCATGCTAAAGCACTGTGACCAAAGCTGCTACACAATTAGCACTTGGGCTGCCAACTAGACCCCCTGCTACGTCCTTTGCCTCCACGCTGCTCTTGCCGACCGGAGCCTCCACGCGACAGTCTGCCACCACGCGACGATGCTGACCAGAACTAGAATGACCAGCACCGCTACGGGCTTAATTGCCACCACGCTCTTGCTGCCACCCTCTCTGAGCAGCAATAGCTGCCGGCGCATGGTCCACAACAGCGAAGTCATCTCCGGAAAAAAATATTTGCGCCCCCAGTAGATACGCAAGCTCCTAGAGCATAACCGGACGTCCACAAACTGTTAGCGAGGTTGTGCTAGCCTTGAACTCCGGTTAGAGTCCTAAGAAAACATACAAGTTCTTCTTCGCGAGAGAGACAGGTCGATCGGCGAGAGAGGGATCCTCGATCAAAAGGCGCACCCGTCTGATGTAGTCAACCGCGGAGGAGTTGCCCTGCCGGAGATTTTGTAGCTAGCCGAGAAGATTGAGCCGACGGGAATGAGAAGCCGATTCCAAAGATTGTTTGATTGCATCCTAAACCTCCTTTGATGTCCGACCACCAACAACGAGCGACATAACCTCCTCAGACAAAGAGGATACCAACATCGACAGTAAGGACTGATCGCGACGAACCCAAACATCATAGTCAGGATTGGGCCGAGGGGATGTGCCTTCAACAGCCGAAAGATACGCATTCAGACATGGAAACGAACCGTCGACGAAGCCAATCAAATCGTGGCCGCGAAGAAACAGTACCACTTGCGTACGCCAAAAAAAAAATTACGGTGGGTAAGTTTAATGCTAAATAAGTGGTGAGCTGTAAAGAGGGAGGTTACGTTAGACGAGACCGTAGAACCTGCAACAACATTTGAAATGGTCCGTTCTGAGGAGTTCACATAACCGTCTCGATCAGCCATGGGATCGATAGAAACCCTAGCGAATGATACCAGATGAGAGCTATAGCGTTTGTATTAGAATTGCTCAACTACAATGGTACATATTACAAGTGTATATATAGGAAGAGAGTCACAGATAGACTAGGATAGTGACTCATAACATGACTCAACTACGTAGAGTCCTAATATATATATATATATATATAATTTAGTAATTGTTTTAAGAGAAAAAAGACAAATTAAGGGCGGTGAAACAGCGTGCTTAGCTTTTCATTTTCCTTTTTATCAACAAAGACAATATATAGTGGGAGATTTTTTCACTTCACTATCAACAGATTTTGTTTTGGATGTGGCATGTCATTTCAAGTTGAAATTTATTTACCAATAATATTGGCTTTATGACATTGAGTCAAATTAAACACGGGCCAACATCAACTTTTGGAAGAACAGTTGTAAAATTGAGAGACAAGGTGTCAAATTAATAGTAAAGTGTATGTATGTCTTTTGTGTATTCAAATATTGTGGACTCTTTGCAATCCTTTTTTCTTTTTATGCATTATATACACGTAGAAACATTAAGGGAGTGTTTGGTACATACTTGTTAACTGATAACTGTTAGCTGATTGGGTTAATGAGTTTAATTAGTTGATAGCATTAGTTGATTGCAGAAAGAATTTTGATAAATTAGTTGTTAGCTGATAGCTGATTACATGCAAAATGACTTTCTCAAAAAGCTGATTGAGAAAACTGCTTTGAGCAGTTTTTTGAATTTTAGCGTTTTGGAGTTATGAAGTGTTACAAAAAGCTAATTAATAAAAAACTTAGGGTGCGTTTGGAAATCCGGAAAATGACTTCTGAAAATTGTTTTCCGGGTTTCCAGTGTTTGGCAAGAGGGAGAAAATGAGGTCAATGGAATATGATGCCTTGGTCAAAGAAAAATAGATATGTTTTGGGGTAAAATGACTTTCCTTTTTTTTTTTTTTTTGGGGGGGGGGGGGGGGGGGGGCACGCGGTGTTGGCAGACTTTTTTTTTTTTTTTTAAATTCAAAGTTCAAAAAAATAAGTAAATTCTACAAATATAAACATCATGAATTTGCAATCCAACTTTAAAGTCTAACAAGAATTAATATTAATTCAAAAGTTTTGGCGAGATTTTTAGCCTTCCCCGCCTAAATCACATGCTTTGGCGTGGCGAGGTTTTACGGGCCGACGAGCCCGCCAAATATATAATAAAAGATATTCAAATTAATAAATAAATACTACAATAATAAATATATAACATTAAATATTACTAACACTAGTGTGTGTGTGTGTGTGTGTGTGTGTGTGTGTGTAAAATCAAGTTTAAAAAAATTAGTACATTGTATAAATGATTTGTTATTGGCTTATGGATTAACATATTATGTATTTGATTATTTATTATTTATTATTGTGTTTTAAAAAATTACAAATGCATTATTATATGTTTAAATTATCCAAATTATTTTAGTATACACTTATTACTGTTTTTATATTACAATAATTTTTATTTAAATTTAAATTTTTTAATATTTGGCGGGCTCCGCCCCGCCGGTCCTTTTCAACAGCTCTCATTTTTTTAATTTTTTTTTGGTCCTAACTTACAAAATTATAATATATTATACGCTCACAGATAATGGGTGAATGCAAAATTGTTTATCAAAATAGACCCATTTGATTTGAAAAATGAAGTATATAATTTTGCTCATTTTCTTGCTTATTTTTCAAAAAATGAACCAAATATAAAAAGACAGTTTTTTGTTGTGCAGCCGGACACCGGAAAGGAAAATGTTTTTGAAAAATGACTCATTTTTCAGGTTTCCAAACGCACCCTTATATTGGTTGTTTAACCAAGTCAAACAGCTAATATAGTCAAATAAGTCAAAATTGACTGATAAACTAACTAAATTACCAAACATGACCTAAATATTCTCGACTAGGTAATGAATTTAGATTCCTAAAGATTTGTAAAATAACTCTAAATTGATCCAGTTTAAATATGACAAGATTTATTTTAAAAAAAAAATAAAATAAAATATGACAAGATTTATCTCAAATAAGGTAATGTAATATTGCCTAGATTATTCTTTTCAAAATAACATGTATGTGTCCCATATCTTTTAGTTAATCAATCCAAGGACGGGACCTTGGTTGAGGCTGAAGCTGAGATCAAGGGCAAAGATGAACACGATAAGACACGAACACGATAAGGCTAAACACGGACACGACACGTTAAGGTTAATGTCTTCAAATTTTTAACACGAACACAAACACGATTTGTTAACGGGTTAAGTGGGTTGACACGATAGACACGTTTTGCTAACAGGTTTCGGTTCGTGTTGACACGATATGACACGAAACCCGTTTAAACCCGCTAAACTTATTAATATATTTAAAAAACTAAAATTTAAAGTTAAATCATAAAAAAAAATATATAACCTACAATTCACTCCATCAAACAAACTAAAAAAATATTCAATTTATAATATTCATACAATGATAAAATAACATCCAAAACTCATAATTAAAGAAATTCATACTAGTTTTTAGAATAAAATTGAAAATAATAAAAATTCAAATTTCAGGTTGTTGAACATCAATAATTGGTGTAGAATCTTGGCCTAATTTAGTAAATTCATCCTTAGTTCTTAGCGTGTTGTAAATGGGTTTGTGTTAACGGGTTAAACGGGTTCTTAATAGGTTTAACGGTTTGACCCGTTAAGACACGAAACATAACGAGTTCTTAACGAGTCAACCCGTTAACGACTCGGGACACGTTAAGGCTAAACACTAACCCGTTATTTTCGTGTCCGGTTTAGTGTCGTGTTAACGGGTCGTGTCCATAATTGCCAGGTCTACTTGTCTCTATCCATCAACTAGTGATCCAAGTATATACTGCAAAATTGCTTGATGTACTCAATTAAGTTAGTGGAAATATTTCATCAGTGAGGACCTTTTGTGCGCAGTAAGCAAAGATCTAGTTTCTGTGTTCAATTGAATTATCATGATTTACATCCTCTCAGATGCTTTGTCGGATCGAGGCGTGAAAGCCATTCGAATCGGGGATTCAACTTTTTGAAAAGAAGAAATATTTAATCAGGAGCCAAGAAATATTTAACACTCAAATATAGGAATGGATGGAAGATCAAATTAATTAACTCTTCCTAGAAATGAGATATCACAATGAGAAGTTGTTTGATTCTTCAGGTAGAAAATAGTCGAATACCAATTAAGAATAACCTATCACAATAGGAATGTGATCGATTAACTAAAGAGAGAGAACATTGATTTATCACTCTAACAATCAAGTTAGAATTACAAAAGTATAAACTTATACTATCCACAGTCTTATAATTACTCACCCTCAAACTTTTGATCACTCCATTAATCAATCGACTTTGTCAGCTAGGTTTGTCGAGTTCAGATCCTGCTCGATTCGAGATGTAGCGTTGTGACTTACTATGGAAGGATGTGGTTAAATGGTCAATGTCTACCTACTTATCATCTAGGCTGGTCGAGTTCAATCCCTGCTCGATTCGAGATGTAGTGATGTGGCTTATGATGGAGGGATGCGGTTAAATGGTTAATGTCCACCTACTAATCACCAATTGATTTAAGTAGGATATGGCAACTGGATAGCCAAGGAACTCTTTGGTTAGCGTGGTTGACTTCCAACAATCATGAGATAGATGAGCCCCTGGGAAGTAAGCATAGTGTAGCGCCGAGATCCTACACACTAGATATCTCGCTGTACTAGAAGGGTATAGCGACGCTAATTGGATATCAGACATTAAGGACTCTTAGTCCACAAGTGGCTATGCGTTTAGCTTAGCTAGTGCAACCATTTCTTTGAAATCCTCGAAGTAAACCATGATATCTAGATCCACAATGGAATCTGAGTTGATAGCCTTGGACATGTGTTGCGAAAAGGCTTAATGGTTACTCCATTTTCTCAAGGATATTCCTAATTGGGAAAAACCTGTACCCCTAATTTGTTTGCATTGTGACAGTCAAGCCAAAAATTGCAGGGTATAGAGTAACATGTATAATGGTAAGTCTATACATTTACGTCATAAACATAATACCAATTAACAACTTCTTACAATTGGTGTTGTCTCAATTGATTACATAAAGTCAAAAGACAACATAGTAGATTTGTTAACAAAAGTGTTAAATAGAGAGTTGACTGAGAAGTTGACATGAGGAATGGGTCTAAAGCCTTTTGACTAAAAATTTTATAGTGGATACCCAACTTAGTTGGCATCTAGGTTCAATGGGACAACTAAATTATAAAGTGAAGCATGTCACTGTGGGGTTCTCAAATGCCTAAACACTCCTAGTTGAACAGTGACTCCCACACGAGGCTAGCATGTGTAATTCTTTAATGATTCGAAGTGTTGGTTGACATAAGTGGAGTATGTGAGATACTCAAAAAGAAATCAATCACCTATGTGAGAGAGAAGTGAGACCGCTCCAAAGGAGAATGGATTGGACTCAATTCTTTAGAAACTCTAGTAGAACTAGTAATGATGTTCCATGGTCAAAATGCACTGCTGGAAATTAGTGTTTTTCCGCCCACCCAAAAATTTAGTCGCAAAAAGTGACTTTTTTTCATTTTTCAACGGGAAGTTAAAGTAGTCGGAAGTTTCGACCACCTTTTATTAAGTGGTCGGAATTTCCGACCACCAAGTAAAAGTGATCGGAAATTTTATTCGCCAGTTTAAAATTTTTAAACTAATTTTGTTTCCGACCACCTTGGTGGTCGGTATTTTCGACCACCCTTGAAAAGTGGTAGGAAATACCGACCACCAAGCAAAGGTAGTCGGAAATGTCTTCTTCTTCTTCTTTTCAATGGTATGAATGCTACATGATTATCTCTGTAATATTGATTATTTCACTCATACTCTTTTTTTTTTTTTCAATTTCAATCGATCACGACACAGAGAGCTTGCTATGAAAAATAATACATTGCTACCCTTTTCATGTAGATACATGAAATCATTTTCTAACTCTAACTCTTTAAAACATTTATTCTGGTTAGGACTCCACAATACTAGTTCTATTGAGTTTCATAGTCCTACATAATATATTGTATATCATTGTGTATTGTACTATATATTATTTTTATCATAGAATATTGTTAGGAACACAAGACTGAGTGATAGTACAAATCATTCGAGGAATTAAAGGAATAGAACTCATTCGATGAGTTAAGGAATGATTGGTAAAGTCAACTATCGTATCCGATATGACATAAGGTTTAGCAGGGCCGTTCCAAACATTTCATAGGCCCCGGGGCGAAATTAAAAAAAGGGCCCCTATATGAAACATACTAAGATTTATATTTAATAATATTAAAAAATGATAATATCAATTAACATGAAATAATATTAGAAAATTTGTAACAATTTTTTAAATACAAAAATAATCATTACAAAAAATTTCTATTGATTTATTATCAAGATTAGACCAATTCCTAGGGTCATATATATCAAAATAAGGAGTAATATGTTCATCAACTAATATATTTTCAACATTATGCTCATTTGATAAATTCTCATGTTCACCTAAAGGATTATGTACTACATTATCCTGTCCACTCAAATTACCAATATCCTCATCAATATGATCTTGATTACTCAAATTTTCATTAGATTGTTCAAGATTATCTATGTTTGGTTTCTCTAAATTCTCATTAGAGGATCCCACTATTTTAACAAAATTATTCATAGCTCCTCTTTGTGAGTCTATTAATTGATCAATTTTTTTTCTTTTCTTTTTTTCAGTTCCAGATGAATGGTTTTTAGGCAACATTGTATATATATATAAAAAAAAAAGGAATAAAAGCACATGGCATTCGTGAATAAATCAATCCGAATCAGTCAACCAAAAAATCTTTCAAACGTAAACATGTACCTTCAATACCTGATTCCCTGCATATAATAAACTTAATAAACTTACAATTTTATTTTATAAATAGAATTAAAACAAAAATAAAATTCCTAATTATTCCAAACTCTTAAACATTAAAACAATAGTATAATTAGAATTTAGAATTATATAAGGATTCCTAAACAACAATACAACCTAATCTGCAATCAAAAACTAAATTCTTAATTTATGCAATCAAAATAAAATTCCTAATTATTCCAAACTCTTAAACATTAGAACAAGTTAACAATACATTATACATAATATAATATAATTAATATTAATAATTTAATATACATAATATGCATTATGGCATTTTTAGGCAATTCGCCAAATCGCCAATAAGCCAATTCACAAAATTATTAAAATACTTAAATACCTTTGGCTTTGTTATTGCGAATCTGTGATTTGCAATTTTTGAATTGTGAATTGCGAAGGGCCGAACCGTCGAAGACACTGCGAATTGCGAAGGGCCGAAGACAATTGCGAAGGCTGATGGCACTCTAAATTTTGCCAAGGCTGGGTGTGACTTGTGAGTTGTAAGCGGTGGGTGTGCGGTTTATTAAAATCGAAAACGTCGCTTTCAGAAGTCAGACAGTCTTATGAAATCTGACTTCCAAACAATTAACTATATTGTTTTTTTTTTTTTAATATATACTAAGCATAAACTAATATATATCTATGGGCCCCTTATAGAGATGGGCCATGGGCAGGTGCCCACCCTGCACTTGCTCCAGGGTCGGCTCTGAGCGTAAATAGTCCGAAATCTTAAATCGTTCATTCCTGATGACTTTGCCGTTGTTTCGTATGAGCGGACCATCTCTGACGCTGCTACGATGTCTCCTATGTCGGTGGCCATGATTGCGCTTTCAACGACACATCACTTTGTCTATATCAAATTGACGTAATGGATTGTATATCATGTAGTGTGTATTGTTTTATCCAATATAGTATCAAATTTTGTTAAGTTAGAATAAAAATTTTAAAGAGTTGATGTTATAATATTTGTTTAGCAATTATAAAATTTGAAAAAAATACGGTTTAGTTTTTTAGTACTACTCACTCTATTATTGAAAATATACACATTTATAAATACTTGAAATATAATTTACTAATAACTATTTTATATATATATATATATATATATATATATATATATATATATATATATATATATATATAATTAGAGATTTTAGAGTCTTCAATTCGTCTTGGTCCTTGTGATCAGTGCATATGATAGAAACATCATGTTCTTAAGTTTTCTGACGATCATTTAGAACTTGGTTGAGGTTATTTCTGAGTTTGTTTCTTGGATTCAATTAACCTCTTTATTTTTGTGTATTTGTGGATTAAGACTTTCAGCAATAAATATCACGTCTAGTAATTTTGCTAACCAAGTATGTTGAGAGCAGAACATAATATAAATTATAAAGATCAGATGATTGATCTATGGTCTCTTCCATGGCAAAACATGGGATAAATATGAGCCTTCATAATTTGTTTTCCTTTTTTTGGTGTCATTAATTCTCAGGAAATAGTAGGAGTCTTCAATTAGAACGGCATGATATCATATTCTGCATGTAGGAATATTTTCCCAACTTGGGCCTTGGGAGAATACTGCCATCGGGTACTGAATGCCAGTCAGTAGATAGTGACCAATCATTATTGCATGGACCATGGTCCACATAGCTGTGTGGACCAAAAATAAAAAGTACATTATTTTTGTATTGAAGGTACATTATTTTGTACTATATGTACATTATTTTAGGGTACATTATTTTTGTACTGAAGGTACATTATTTGATATATACTATCAAATAATGTACTTACAGTACAAAAATAATGTACCTTCAGTACAAAAATAATGTACTTTTTATTTTTGGTCCACACAGTTGTGTGGACCATGGTCCATGCAATAATTTGCCAGGTGCTGTTGCCGCAATTAGCTATGGTAGATTAGTACCGTCTGTTAATCCCTTATTTTGTTCTAGAATATTTGCTTTCAAATTTTATATTTGTTAGGTTTCTCTGTATTTAGAAGCGAGAGATTATTCCAACAACTTTAGTGTAAATCATTAGTGTTATTTGTTACTCTCTCATTTTAAATGTCAGATTTATTGTTTTATTTATTTGTTTCTAAGTTAAGATTAAATTTTAACTTTGGATCCAATGCAAAATGAGTAGCTTTCAACTTTGGGTTCATGTTTACTGAACCAGCTGCAGGAAGATCATTGAAGTAGTTTCCTGCCAGTTGAAGATTCTCAACATGTCAATTCAGTTGTTGATACATATGATTTTATACTATTATTTGCCCCATAATTTAGTTGGTTTTGTTGCTTATTTCCTTTACCTTGATGAATTTGAGACTCGTTTGTGTATTGCATTTGCTTAATCTTAGTTTATTCACGAACGAGGAGCAAAGGAAGGATTTTTGATTATCTTGGACAAGTTTTCGAAGCATAGGAATCTACCCAAGGTCGGAAAGGAGCAACGGAGCACAAAAGAAATTAAAAGACAACCAGAAGAGGCACCTCACGGTCGTGAGGCTGCCCGTGAGGCACCACACGGACAGCAGTGGGTCACTACACCTCACGGCCCCGATCCCGGCCGTGAGGGTGCCCGTGACCCTGCTGTTGTCCACTATTTAATGATGCGCTCAGCTGTCTTTTTGGGTATTCCGAGCCCAAATTTAGTTCAGTACAATATTCCTTCGCTTTAGAGTTTTCGATAGCGTAGATTAGCACCGTTTTACATACTTGAATACGTTTGCAAGCATGGAATCGTGGTTTTGGTTTGGATTTACTCTTCAAGATTGTTAGTAAAGTTCTTCCTATTAATTCTTTAATTTCTCAGATTCATTGCTATTACTTCAATAGTTAATTCTTGCTTTGTTTTGTTTACTTTAATAATGAGTGAGTAGTTCGTTTATGGGTTTAGATTAGGGATCTATTGCTAGTCTTGATGTTCAATTTGTGATTATTGCATAAAAGGATTGATTTATTTACCTAGGGTTTATGTTGAATTGGGAATTAATTTCTACTTGTTATTAATTGGTGGCCACAATTGATTGCTAGTTTAGGAGAGGGATTCATTACAACGATAGTTGGGTGAAGACCTCGAGCCTTACCAATTTCAACCTAATTTTTCCTACTATGAGAATAGTGGTAATTTGGGGGCTTACAATGCTTAGGTGTTTAAGATTATGATTGATGCATCATGAAAGTGGGGCAATCCTAGCCTAATTCTATTTATTGATTACGAAAGTAGCTGAATTGAATTCTTGTGTGCATTGCTCATAAATCCCTAGGTTAATGTTTCTCTCCCTAATTCTGAGTTATTAGAACATCAAGATTGCAATACCCCTAATCTGACTCATTTCTCTATCATTCAATTTATTCATTAGTCAATTTATTTTTCTTTAATTTCCCTATTCAGTTATCATTTACTTGGATTCTATTTTGTTCAACTTCTCTAGTGTCTAGGACTTCTTAATTTACACAATTACGTGCCATAGCTCCAATCCTCAGCGGAACGACATTTACACCATCATATTTACACTCACATTTATACTCATCAGTTGCCAATGTGAGTTTCTTGTTTGACTATTCGTTTACCTAAAAATTTGCAACATGTTGTGTTTAATTTTAAGTTCATCTATGTTTTCATAGTCTTTTTTTTTGTGTTCTTATACTGTGATCTTTTTGGTGCTATGTACTACGAACTATCTACCTTTATTTTGACTCTTCTATCTAAAACTTATTATTTTTGTGATTGTTTGCAGCTTGACTGCACACTTCCTCCTGTGGTCCAATGTTGGTGGCAGTATGCAGATAATAGTTTGCAGAGATGTAATAGTTTGGAGATTAAATAAGAAATTCCAGAAAGTTTTAAATTTTCAACTGTATATTCATGAATGAATTCTCTTCATGAAATGTGTATATGTTTTTAAATTTTCAAATGTGTATATATTGTTTTGCAATGATTTACATACATACATACATACATTTTCATATTTGGTCCTACTGTTATTGGGGCATTGTCAATTTTAGTCCACCTCATTAATTTTATTGCGACCATTGTTATTTAACGTTTGCCACTTTTAGTCCACCGTCAGATTTTCCGTCAAGTAATCGTCCAAAACAGGGGTATTTTGGTCATTTTATATTTTGATTTTCTCTTTTGTCCTAAACTCCTCAAAAGCGATCATCCCAAAAGAAAAAATTAGCATTATTCGTAGAATTAATTCGATATTTAAAAATTCTAATAGATTCAAAAACAAAAGACAGAATATTGATGTTTAAAAAATTTATTAAAGTGCAAAACGAATTATTTACAATTTTCTTAGTTTATGAAAATTAGAAATAATAATAAAATAAGGGGGACTTAATTAAGAAAAAAAAAGTAATTGACATAGTAATTGCTCAAATCTTAGAATCCATAGCATCAAAGCGAGATCCCATCGTCATCTTGACCATATACTCCTCGTCGATGTCCTACGTTTTGAGCTCAATGAACTCTCGGAGGTCGATGAAGCCGTCGTCGTCGCCGTCGCCGTCCACCCCGTGGATCACCTCCTTCAGCTCCTCCTCCGTCGCAACGTGGCCCAGGCTGCCCATGATGGATCCCAGCTCCGACCACAAGATCTTGCCATCGCCGTTAACGTCGAATTTGTTGAACACCTGCTCCAGCTCCTCCTCCACGAGTTTACAGATCCGCTATTCTGGGTTTACGATGGAATTTGCCATTTCTGCGTAAACCCAAAATGGTGTTCAACCCATCGTCATCAGATCCGCAATCATGAATCCATAGCATCAAACATTTTAACGATAGATTAAAAGTGAAAAGACCAAAAGACCCTGTTTTGGATTGTTACTGATGGATAAATCAGACCCGGACCCGCCACGGAGTTAGCACGGAGCACGGGTCGCGGATCACCCGACCCGGGAGCACGACTTGGGCTCTTTCAGCCCATGGCCGTCCTCCACGGGGTCACTTGGGCCGACCTCTCCGGAGGGCGGCTGGGCCGGCCTCTCCAGAGGTCGGCTGGGCCGAGGTCTGGGCTCGGCCCAGTGTCCCGGGTCGTGGTTTGACGCGGTATTATCGGCGTGGGAGGCGGTCCAGGCCCGCTCGAGGGGTTTTCTCCAGGTTGTTGGACCTACAGCTAGTATATAAACATGTATCATTGTCCTAACAAGACATCTTCCACTTCTTTGTCTTAACAACATCTTTCTCCTGTTATTACCAATCCTGTAATAGCTTTATTATCCGTTCAATATATACAAGTACCTCCGAGGTACACTTTGATCCACACTTGTCATACCCCCTATATTCTTATCGGGTTTATTGATTCGGGCTACCCGGGTTAATTAAATCCATCATTGGTGCTTTCATTGAGAGCTCGACATACAGGCTCGAGCTTGCTATTCACTAGCTATGGCAAGATCAGGATCCAGCTCCGGTAACTCCCGCGGCTCGCGGGGTAACCGCGCTCCCCCCCGTGCCGGTGAACCTAACGAGGCGGCGAGTCACCAAACCCTGCCCGTGAGGTCGGCCGGCGACCTCCGGGACGTCCTCAACAACAACCGACACGCTAGGCCGACCCCGCCCCCTCCACCTCCAGCCCCGGGCTTTCAGGAGGGGATGGTCGCGCTCCGGCAAGCCACCACCGTGTTAACGCAGATCTTGGATGGACTTCAAGGCAACCTCGTGGCTCCTCCCCCCGGCCCGTCACGGCGGGAGGAGGGTCCGAGCACCCGCCGACCTCGCACACCTGAGGAGGTCAATTCACCTCGGCCCTCAGCAAGGAGGGGAGGAGACGAGGCCCCTCAAGGTCGGCCTGCACAGCGCGAGACAAGAGGAGACCGCCCGGTGCGGGCTACCAAGTCCGCTCTCGGACGACTGGGCACACGGGTCCCATTCCACGAACGCCTCGACTTCAGAACTCCCAACGAGGCGCCCGCCGAGGAGTCGGCTTCACGAAGGGTCCCGAGCCTTGAGCCCCGCGCTCAACCTTGGCGGGAGCAAGCCTCGCGTATAGAGCAATCCGGGGAGACTCGCGGACGACCCTCGAGCTCCCACAGCAGTGAGATGGAGCAATTACGTAGGCGGATGGATGAGCTCCAGCGTAAGTTGGTAGCACGAGAAGGGTCCCCGGAGCCTCAGGAGGTGTTGACCTCCCCCTTCACCGACGACGTCATGGCGGAGCCGCTGCCGAGGGATTTCCAATTCCCAACCATCAAGGCTTATACGGGATCGGCCGACCCCCGGTCCCACCTGAACAGGTATCGGGCCGCCATCATGATGACGGGTGCAAGTGACGCCATCATGTGCCGGGGTTTTTTCGCAACCCTCGACGGCCAAGCGCAAGACTGGTTCACTTCGTTGCCTGAGAAATCCATCTCGACCTTTGCGGATCTCTTGGGGAAATTCTTGTCGTACTACGCCTGCAGCATACCGAAGAAGAAGCAGTTTGCCAGTATGTGCAAGTTAGAACAGGGAAGTACGGAGACATTGACCGACTACCTCACCAGATGGAAGAAGGAGGCGAGGTCGGTCGAAAACTTCGACGAGAAAGCAGCCATACCAATCTTTACCAGCAACGTCAGATCAGGACCTTTCCACCGTGACCTCGTCCAAAACCGTCCCAAGACATATGCCGCGTTACTGGACCGAGCGGTGAGGTTCGCAGAGGCGGAAGAGGCCGAAAGAAAGAAGAAGGAGGAGGAGTGAGGTCGGCGAGACAAGGCACCCCAGGATGAACGCCGTGCGCCAAAGCCCCCACGTCAGGCCGGACCGCGGCTGGCCCCGTTGCGCTATCTCACTCCCTTAACGCATCCGGTGCGTGCTATCCTGGAGCACGCCGAGGTCATGGGCATCGTATCATACCCAGACGAATGTATGAAGGTGTCGCCCAATGCGGATCCCAACAAATATTGCCGTTTCCACAGGCAGTAAGGGCACGACACGGACGAGTGCATGGTTCTCAGGAGACAGATCGAGGAGCTCATTCAGAGGGGCTACCTCGGTCAATACGTTAAAAGGTCGGGGAAAGGCCGACCTCCGGCCAATGTGTGGAAAAAGACGGATGGTTTCGAGCCACCCGCCTCCGGGTCGCGCAAGAGAGAGCTCGACCAATTCACCGAGGAGGAGGAGAAGGAGCTGGACGAGTCCCACCCCCCAAAGAAACAGGTCATCCATGTCATCTTTGGTGGTCCCGAAGGAGGGGACACACAATCAGAAAGGAAGAAATGGGCTCGAAACCTCTACGTAGGGGAGGTCATCCGCCAACCGCAAGAGAAGAAGCAAAGGAGGGAACCTATCATCTTCACAGACGACGACCTCCCAGATGGACCCTGTGAATCTTGAGAGAATAATGTGTATTTGTATTTATCTCAATAATATAGAACTGTACAGACTACCACTACTTATACAAAATAGAGGAAACCCTAACGGGCTTATCTATAAACGGGCTTTAGGGTTTAACACTCCCCCTCAAGCTGGAGAGTATAGATCATATGCTCCAAGCTTGTTACAAATATGCCCAACTCTAGGAGCCCTAAGAGACTTTGTTAAGATATCAGCCAACTGATCTGCAGAGTTGACAAAGCTAGTCTTGATACTCCCAGACACAATTTTCTCCCTGATAAAGTGGCAGTCAACTTCAATATGTTTGGTCCTCTCATGAAAGACAGGATTTGAGGCAATATGAAGAGCTGCTTGGTTGTCACATATTAATGTCATTTGAGCTACTTGACCACACTGTAACTCTTGAAGTAAATGCTTCAGCCATATCAACTCACACGTGACAAGAGCCATAACACGGTATTCAGCTTCAGCACTGGATCTAGCAACAACATCTTGTTTCTTACTCTTCCAAGATATAAGATTACCACCAATGAGTACACAGTAACCTGAGGTAGATCGTCTGTCAAAAGGACAACCAGCCCAATCTGCATCAGAATATCCCACAACTTGAGCATGTCCTCTATCTTCATACAGTAAACCTTGCCCTGGGGCTCTTTTGATGTACCTCAGAACCCGAACAGCAGCATCCCAATGAGTATCACAAGGACTTTCAAGGAACTGGCTTAATACACTGACTGCAAAGGAAATATCTGGTCGAGTGATTGTGAGATAATTCAGTTTCCCGATTAGTCTCCTGTATCTCTCTCGGTTAGGCAATGGCTCCCCCTGTCCTGGTAGAAGTTTAACATTTGGATCCATTGGATTATCCACAGGTCTACAATCCAACAAACCAGTTTCTTCTAGAATATCCAAAGCATACTTCCTTTGAGAGATAACTATACCACTGTGAGACTGAGCTACTTCAATACCAAGAAAGTATTTCAGCTTACCCAAATCCTTAGTCTGAAATCGACTGAAGAGATACTCTTTCAGCTTGGATATGCCTTCTTGATCACTTCCTGTAATAACAATGTCATCTACATACACAACAAGATATATGCATTTCCCACAAGAATGGCGATAGAACACAGAATGATCAACTTCACTTCGAACCATACCAAACTCACACACCACTGAGCAAAATCTCCCAAACCAAGCTCGTGGAGACTGCTTTAAACCATACAAAGAGCGGCGAAGCTTACAAACCAAGCCAGAAGACTCCCCCTGAGCAACAAACCCAGGTGGTTGCTCCATATAAACTTCCTCTTTAAGATCGCCATGGAAGAAAGCATTCTTGATATCCAACTGGTGTAGGTCCCAATGATTAATGGCAGCCAAAGACAACAACAAGCGGACTGATGCAATCTTAGCTACAGGGGAAAAAGTATCAGTATAATCCAAACCAAAGATCTGGGTGTAGCCTTTAGCCACCAGCCTTGCTTTAAGGCGATCAATCTTACCATCAGGGCCCACCTTCACAGTATAAATCCATCGACATCCAACAACAGTCTTACCATCAGGGAGAGGTACCAACTCCCAAGTGCCACTAGATTGAAGAGCCTCCATTTCTGTCAACATGGCTTGGCACCAACCTGGATCTGAGAGAGCCTCACTAGTAGTCTTGGGTATAGGCACAAAAGACAGATGAGACAGGAAGGCATAGTATGGGGAAGACACACGATGATAGCTCAAGAAGGTATATATGGGATGGGGATTACGAGTAGAACGTGTACCTCTACGAAGATCAGTAGGTGCCTCAGTGGGATCAGTGACAGATTCCAGTGGAATTGGTAGAACCGCAGCAGGAGGATCAGATTGTCTGGGTGAGTCAACAGGAGTCTCAGCAAGGGTATTGCGAGGACGGCGATGATAAACCTGAAGTGGGGGGTTGGGAGCAGCTGGAGGATCAGGTGGAGGACATTGGGCAGCTGGAGGATCAGGTGTAGGACCAAGGTAAGGAATATGAAGGACTTCTCGACCGGTGTCTTTTGGAGAAGGCTGGAAGAAAGGGGATGACTCAATGAAGGTGACATCAGCAGACACAAAGTGTTTTTTTAGTGATGGAGAATAACAGCTATAACCATTTTGTAGCCTGGAATAGCCCAAAAACACACACTTAACGGCTTTAGGATCCATCTTTGACCGCCCTGGTGTCATGTTATGGACAAAACAAACACACCCAAAAACCCGAGGAGGAAGAGGGAAAAGATTAACAGAAGGATATACAATAGAGTATGGGGTAAGGTTGTTTAAAACAGAGGATGGCATGCGATTGATCAAATAACATGCAGTAAGGATAGCATCAGCCCAAAAATGAGAGGGAACATGATAATGCAATATCATAGTTCGAGCAATTTCTACCAGATGCCTATTCTTTCTCTCAGCAACCCTGTTTTGCTGAGGTGTGTAAGCACAGGACTTTTGGTGTAACATACCCCGAGACTGCATAAAGGTTTGGAAAGGGGCAGATAAATACTCTTTGGCATTGTCACTACGTAAAACACGGATGGGAGTACCAAATTGGGTTTGTATTTCATTGCAGAAATTCTGAAAGATTTTAAACAACTCAGAACGATTTCTCATTAGAAAAACCCAAGTACAACGTGAATAATCATCAATAAAGGTTACAAAATAATGGAAACCTAAGGTAGAATTGACTCGATAAGGACCCCAAATATCTGTATGCACTAAATCAAAGAGGGACACAGCCTGATTATTGACTCTTCTTGGAAAAGACTTACGGGATTGTTTTCCAAGATGACACGACTCGCAATCTAAAGACTCAACAGAGATACCCGGAACCATCCGTTGAAGTTTGGATGGGCTAGGATGACCAAGACGACTATGGATAAGCAAAGGTGGATCTGTGGATGCACTGGCAGCAACACCCCCTCGCACGTAGTAAAGACCCTGTGACTCAAGCCCTGTGCCAATCACCTTCCCCGTACTGCGATCCTGCACAACAACCGAATCAGCACAAAAGGTTATAGAGCAGTTATGGGTACGGGTGATTTTACTCACAGAAATAAGGTTGAAAGGACTATTGGGCACATATAACACAGACTCTAAAGGGAAAGAGGGAATGGGTGAAGCCTGACCAACACCAACAGCTGGAGTTTGGTGACCATTTGCTAAAGTAATCATGGGTAAAGTGTTAGAATGAGAAACATTAGACATAAGCGAGACATTACCAGAAATATGATCTGAGGCACCTGAATCCAGTATCCAAGTATTAGGAGTACTGGAATGAGAGAGACAAACGAGAGAGGAGGTACCAGTATTGGAGGAGGATGGGGTAGATGTGGTAGTGGCTTCTCGGGAGGCTTTAAACCTGAGGTACTCTTCATAGTCATTTGGGACAGAACTACTGTGAGCCTGAGTCTTTGAACCAGTGGTCTGCACCATATTGACAGAACGTGAGGGCTTGCCATGCAGCTTCCAGCAGCGATCCTTGGTGTGCCCCACCTTGTTACAGTACTCGCATCTACGGACACCACGACGACCACCATTGTTACTGGTATGTCCAGACAGCTCCTTCTCTGCTGTTCGAGAGACTAAAACAGAAGAATCTCCAATGGGCTCAATAGGAGGAGCAGATGCAACTCGGAGTAGTCTAGCAGCAGTCTCATTCAATGTGGGTACAGTAGGGCTAGCCAAAATCTTATCACGAATGTGTGCAAGGTCAGGACTGAGGCCAGCCAGAGCAAACACCATAAAGAACTTGTCATACTGCTTAATGTGCTCATCAGCATCCTTCTTATGTGACATGAGATTATGGAATTCTTGTTGTATAGCTTCAACCTGGCCTAAGTATTCAGACATATTCGAATCAGCAGCTCCACGATGATTAAGGACATTTGCGAATTTCGTGACTAGTGAATAGAGACCCTGAACATCATTGGTGTATAAACTCTTCGCTTTATTCCACACCTCATAACAAGTCTCATAAGCCTTATAAATGTTTTGGAGCTTAGGGTCAATTGACTGCCATAACATATTTGTCAATAAGGCATCGACCTTCTCCCACTCATCCTTCTTTTCTTCAACATCTACACCCTTTATATCTAAATGTTTAGACACTCCTTGACCCTTGAACCACAATTTAACAGATGCAGCCCATGATGCATAGTTCTCACCCCCAACTAACTTATCAACCGTAATAATAGGGTAGGAAGTAAAGGAATGTGTAGATGATGCCATAATAGGTAAAACAAAGAAGGGAATACACTGTTTTGAAGAACTTGTCAGTTCGCCGGAAAAATTGGCGGCGGACGGCGGCGGCAGGTGGCGGTGACCGGCGACGGCAGCGGAAACGACCAGTACTGGCAGGTTCGTCTCTTCAAGGCAAGTTCGATGGTGGCGACGGCGACTTGATCGGACACTGGAGGAAGGAGATCTGGCCAAAAAACCCTTGACTTTCCCGGCGGCGGCGGTGGCGCATGGCGGCGCGTGCGGCGGCGGACGGCGACCGGAGTTGGACTAGAATGCTCGCGACGACGTTCCTGAGGGACCTGTGGTGTCAATTTGGAGAAAAAACCACGAGGCAGACGTTGGAACGTGAACAGTTCGCGATCTGCGGACTTCCGGCGAGGCAGCGGCGGCGGGGATTGGGTCCTAGGGTTTAGGCTCTGATACCATGTGAATCTTGAGAGAATAATGTGTATTTGTATTTATCTCAATAATATAGAACTGTACAGACTACCACTACTTATACAAAATAGAGGAAACCCTAACGGGCTTATCTATAAACGGGCTTTAGGGTTTAACAGACCCCTACCCCACCGTGATGCCTTGGTGATCACCTTGGACATCAACAACACTATCGTTCACCGGGTGCTCGTGGACACGGGGAGCTCCGTGAACGTCATGTATCGTGACACGTTCACTAAGCTCGGCCTGACAAGGAAGCAGTTGGCGCCAATAAGAACCCCGCTGTCCGGTTTCACAGGAGACTCGATCGAGACGGAAGGCTCCATTAACCTTGAGGTGGAGATAGGCACCGCACCACACGTCAAGAGGTGGGAAGCCGAGTTCGTGGTCGTCAAGATCGAATGCGCCCACAACATCATTCTCGGCCGACCCGCCTTGGAAGACCTTCGGAGCATCATATCCATGGAGCACCTATGTATGAAGTTCCCTACCCCCACCGGGGTCGGCGTGGCGAGGGGAGATTAGAAGGTTAGTCGGAGCTGCTACCTGAAAGCATGTCGCCATATCGGCAAAAGAGACATCCAAGTACACACCATCGGCGAGAAGGCGCTACAAGGCGAAGAGGGTCGGCCCCGAGCCAAACCTATAGTCGAAACCGAGGAGGTCGTGTTGGACCTCGGCCGACCCGAACGAGTCGTCAAGGTCGGAACGGGGTTGCCGGCCGACCTCCGAGGTCGGATAGTCGAGGTCATCCGCCAATTCAAGGACGTGTTCGCATGGGGCCCCGAGGACATGCCAGGCCTCGACCGAGAGGTCATCACACACAAATTGGCGGTGGACCCCGCTGTCAAGCCAGTACAACAAAAGAAGAGGTACCTCTCGGCGGAGAGGCGCGATTTTGTAAAGAAGGAGGTCGACACCCTCCTTGAGATAGGGCACATTCGGGAAGTGCTATACCCCGAGTGGCTCGCAAACGTGGTCCTCGCACCCAAGCCGCCGACTTGGAGGATGTGCGTGGACTACACCGACCTCAACAAGGCGTGCCCCATGGACCCGTTCCCGCTGCCCAACATTGACCAGTTGGTAGACGAGACGGCGGGGTGCGCGCTCATGAGCTTCCTCTACGCATTCCGAGGTTATCATCAGATTTTTATGCATGAGGCCGACGAGGAGAAGACGGCCTTCACCACCCCGGAGGGGGTCTTCTGCTACCAGGTAATGGCATTTAAACTCAAGAACTCCGGGGCAACCTACACAAGGATGGTCGCCAAGGTCTTCAAGAAGGTCCTCGGTCGGAACCTCCAAGCCTACGTCGACGACATGCTTGTGAAGAGTGCCGAGGCCGACCTCCACATGGACGACCTGACAGAGGTATTTTCCATAATGCGGAAGTTTGATTTGCGTCTGAACCCTAAGAAGTGTACCTTCGGGGTGCACGGGGGGAAATTTTTGGGTTATATGGTCTCCAAGAGAGGCATAGAGCCCAACCCCGATAAGGTCAAGGCCATTCTGGAGATGGAACCTCCGAGGTCCCTCTGCGAGGTCCAGCGCCTCAATGGTCGGCTGGCCGCCCTCGACCGCTTCCTCTCGAGGTCGGCCGAAAGGTCCCTACCCTTCTTCGGGGTCCTCAAGAAGAGCAATGGCTTTGAATGGTCGGCTGCATGTCAGAAAGCCTTCGACGACCTCAAGGCCTATCTGATGTCTTTACCCCCCTTGGCCAAGCCCGAGAAATGGGAGATCTTATATCTATACTTGGGAATATCACAGGCCGCGATCAGCTCCGTGTTCGTCCGGGACGACGCGGGAACCCAGAGGCCCGTCTATTACGTAAGTAAGGCCCTCCGTGGTGCCGAGCTTCGGTACTCACCAACGGAGAAGGCCATATTCGCGGTGGATGCCACAGCCAAGAAGCTAAATCACTATTTTCAAGCGCATCCGGTGCACGCACTTACGAATCAACCCCTGGAGGCGGTCCTCTGAGGGGCGGGGTCGGCGAGCCGACTCGTGAAGTGGTCCATGCGCCTCAGCCAGTTCGACATCCACTTCAAGCCGAGACCGACCATCAAAAGGCAGGCACTCGCCGACTTCATAGTCGAGTGCACTGCCCGGGACGCCACGGAGCAGGCGAGGAGCGCAGAGGAAGAATGGTGGATCTTATCTACCGACGGATCCTCAAACAACAAGGCGTGTGGCGGCGGGGTCGTCCTAGTGACCCCGGAGGGTTTCCGAGCGTATTATGCACTACGCTTTCACTTCAAGTTGTCCAACAACGAAGCCGAATACGAGGCACTGCTGTGCGGCCTCCAGTTTGCACTTAGCATGAAGGCGGAGAAATTAAAAATCCGATGTGACTCCCGGCTGGTGGTCGGTCAGGTCTCCGGGGAGTTCGAAGCCAACGACGAAAAAATGATCCGATACCGCGACGTAGTGCTCCGAGTGTTGGGACGGATACCCCACCACGAAATCCTACAGGTCCCTAGGGAGCAGAACACTGAAGCGGACATGCTCTCAAAGCTCAGCCAAGGAGCCCCAGAGTATATCTCCAAAATTGCCCGGATAGAGGACCTCTCCAAGTCGAGTCTGGAGGCCGACGCCAAGGCCCGACAGCCATGGCGTAAAAGACCGACAGCCATGTTGGCTAGACCACCTCGTGCAATATAAGCGGACGGGTGTGTTGCCTTCTGACGAGGCCGACGCCAAGGCGGCTAAGAGACGAGCTCCGACTTACGAACTCATCGGCAACGTGTTGTACAAGAGGTCCTACAACGGGGCCTTACTAAGGTGTTTATACCCCGATGAGGCCCGCGCACTCATCGAAGAGATCCACGAAGGCACGTGCGCGGCGCATCAAGGAGCTTACACTATGGCTCGGAGGGCCATACTCTAAGGGTATTTCTGGCCCGGGATGGCAAAGGAGTGTGCGGACTACGCGCGAAGCTGTCCGACTTGCCAGCAATTCGAGGTCGGCCCGGGCTGACCCGCCACCAACTACACCCCGATCAGCTCGGTAATCCCCTTCTCAAGGTGGGGGATCGACATTGTGGGAGCCTTGCCCATGGGCACGGGAAAGAGGAAGTACGTCATCGTTGCAATCGACTATTTCACGAAGTGGGTTGAAGCAGAACCCCTGGCCAGCATCACAAGCACCCGGTGCAAACAATTCGTTTACTCAAATATACTGTGCCGTTTTGGCGTGCCAATGCAAATCATCTCCGACAACGGCCGACAATTTGAAGGTAGGGAGTTCAAACTTTTTTGTCAAGAATGGCGCATCACCCATAGTCAAGTTGCGGTAGCCTACCCCTAAGCGAACGGCCAAGTGGAGAACGCCAACCGCACAATAGTTGACGGACTGAAAAAGACCCTCGAGGCCGCAGGGGGTGCATGGGTCGAGAACCTAGAAGCGATCTTGTGGGCATACCGCACCACGCCGAGAAAAGCAACAAGGGAGACGCCATTCGCACTATGCTACGGGTTCGAGGCACGGGCCCCCGCGGAGGTCATCCTCCCGACCCGCCGTGGGGAGGAGTACGACCCCGAGCGCAACGAGGAACACCATCGCGCCGACCTCCACATGATCGACGAGAAACGAGAAGCCGCCATAGTTCGTGCCGAGAATTACCAAAGGCAAGCCAAGGCGTACCATGATAAGAAAGTCCGACCTCGTTACTTCCAAGTCGGCGACTACGTGTTGAGGCGACGAGAGGCCACCAAGCCTTTGGAGGGAGGCAAGCTAGCGAAACGATGGGAGGGTCCGTACATCATCTCGGCCACGGTCCGCCCCGGCAGCTACAAGCTGAAAACACCGAAGGGAAAGATGTAGAGAGGGTGTGGAATTCAGAACACCTGCTCAAGTACTATCAATAAATGTCGTGTTGTAAGGCGGTCCGACCCCTTAATATCGCATTTCTTAATAAAACAAGTTTTCTCGCACTCGTGTCAGTAGCTACAATCGACGGACGCGCGAGTCATCTTTCGGCCGACCTCACAATACCCTAGCCTACCTCTTTAAACGGATAAGCACCTCGGGGTGATACGAGGTCTAACCTCGCCTATCGCCGAACGGACAAGTCTTTCGGGCTCATGACCGAAAGGTCCCAGCCCGACAAGGCAAACGCCCTAGGGACAATACAAGGCTCGACCTTGACTATTGTCAAACGGAAGAGTCCCTAGACGCAAGACCGAAGGGTCTCGACTTAGGACGACTATGACACCCTAGGGGCGGTACGAGGTCCGACCCCGACAATCGCCGAACGGAAGAGTCTCTAGGCGAAAGACCAAGAGGTCTTGGCTTAGAACGACTTACACCCTAAGGAGGGTACGAGACTTAACCTCCGAAGTTTCATCTCGCCTACCATCGAACGGGTGTGCTAAGGGTCGTGGGTTGAGGTACCCCGACCTGACGCCAACTTAAAAAGCAAAGATACAACAAAAACATAAACGAAAAACACAAGTCTTTTCTATTAAAAAAAAAGTACGCAAGTACCACAAGACACATAGCGAAGGCGACCGAACCTGCGTCGGCCGACCACAACGAGGCCAGCCTCGACATCGGCCGACCTCCACGGAGGCCGTAGTCGGCGATGGCGGAGGGCGGCAATGGCCGAGGTCGGCGGTGGCCGACCTCGATAAGCACAAGGCGTGGGGCCCCGCGCTTCACTCGACTCCCGTTCATGGGGCACGATCTCAAACTACAGTTCACAAAATATAGACGGGTAGAAAAAGAGTTGCGACAAGAGGACAAGATATGCAAAATAGACTCAAATAGCTGCTGCGTGTCACGGACACATACAAAATGTTCATCATAACAAAGAAGCTAAGTACGAGGAAGATGTTTAACATACATCCCCAAAACAAAGTAGCAAGGTGTTCATAACACACCGTCAACCAAGAAGCAAAGAAGGAAAAACTAGCTAAGGGTCACGAGAAGGACCCGCAACCTGACCATCCGTGTCCATCTGTGCGAGGTCGTCCATGCCCTCGGGGATGTCAATCTGATCCAACGGCACGTTGAGGGCAGCCGACGACGACAGTCCAAGTGAAAGGACAGGGAGATCATCAGCAAACTGTGAAGGGGAAAGAGTGGCTGACTGGGAAGGCGAGTCAGGTCGACGCTCGACGGTCGCAATATTCATCAGCTGCACAGGCTCAGCTCCAACTGCAATCTCGGCCCCAGCCTCGGGGTCAGGGTTGCCAAGCACCTCCGGCAGGCCCCAGGTCACCGGATCAAAAGTCCCGTCGCGGCGGCGAAGTGCTGCATAGATGTCACGCTGCATAGTGTAACGACCCATGTCGTTCATAAGGAGACCCTCTATACCAATACGGTCTCGCCCCTCGGGGGTGGCTGCCCACTCATCAAACAGCTCATCCATATGCTCGGCGAGAAACCCCCGAGCATCCTCCTCGAAGACCTTGGACCGCTTGTAGTCCAGCACCGCTGAACCAAGCGCCAGCTCGTGCTCCTCGGCCTCCCGGACTCGGAGCGCCTCCAATCGCGTGCATGTCTCCACCAAGGTCTTGCGAGCCTCCTTCGCTGCCCGAGACGCTTCCTTGGCCTTCTTGAGCTCCTCCTCCAGGGCCGCCACTTTGGAGTCCGACCTCTGTCGCGCACTCCTCTCAACCTCCAAGCTAGTGCGGGTCGCCGCCAGGGTATCCCCCAACACATGGTAGTGAATAAAAGCCTACAACAACTACGGTGAGGGCAACACAAAACACAATATTTTAAACACAACGAGAATAGATGAAGGGCGTACCTCTAGCCAAGGGCGGGCGCTGGGAGCACCCTCACATAGTGCGACGTCACGGGGGAGAACGAGGCTGCCCAACACATCACCCAAGGGTAGATCGCCATGCAGGAGGGACGCCGAGGATGGGAGATGAATACTCCACTGACGAGGGGCAGCAGGCGCAGTAGGCGTAGGCACGGGAGGCGGCGCCACGGCCCTCGGTGGCTCGACCGGGCGGGGGGCTGCTGGCAGGCCGACTGTGGCAGGACCTGAGCTGGGCCGCTAATCACGACTGCGCAATGCACGGCGCGCCGGTGGCTGGGCGGGCGCTCGGCTACTCCCTACGGTCCTCTGTCTCTTAGGGGGGGCACCAGTACTACGCCAGCGCTCAATCCTAGCCTCGAAGGACTCAGACATATCTGCAAAGGAGGACGGGGTTACACATACGACTCAAAAGACGGGTCTACAACAACGAGAACGGTAAGTTGTCAAACCCGCGCAAGGGTTCGCCGAGTAGTCGGGGTTGGCCTCAATCCCATCTGCCTCATCTCCATCCGTGTCTTCACCTGACGACGAGACCAACTCAGTCACCACCGCCCCGGGAGGAGTCGGAGCGGCGTGGCGCACGAAACCAAGGTCGGACAAAGCCTTCTCCGTCACAAGCGCCGCGGTGTCCGTCAACCCGTCATGGCTCTGAGGATTCAGAAGTAAGTAGCCCCGATTGGCGAGCTCGTCCGTGATTGGGGGGAGGGGGCGCTTATAGAAGAAGCCACCCCAAGGCACATGGAAAAGAAGGGAAGGGTCGGTAGACACAAAGACAAATTTGGGCTTCTAGAATTTGTTCGAAGTTTTAGGCTCGTGGAAGAGTTTCTTGTTGGATCGGGCAGCGAAGGATGCAAACCCCTTACTCAGGAGGGCAGGGGTACAAGTGATGTGGAAATGGGCAAGAAAGAGATCCAGCGTAGGCGAGATGCCGACCTGGGCACATCTAACCATGAAGGCGGCTAGAAGGCGGTGGGAGTTGGGCACTAACTGCCTTGGAGCAATACCATGTGAGTTCAGGATGTCCACGACAAAGGATTTTAGTGGAAAACGAAGGCCCATCTCAAGGAACCGGAGGTGGACACCGAAATAGTTCGGAGAGGGAGGTTCGAGGATACTGCTCCCCGGGTAGGAATCACGACCTCCACGGTTGGTCCTAACAAAGACCGAGCACACGCGATGTCGTAGTCAGTAAGTGACACGGTGGCCTCGCGGGGGGTGGTCGAGTCAAGCTCAGTGTGTAGCCTAGAGTGGGAGGGGTTTGGAAGTACGGTCGGCACAAGAACACGAAGAGGGCGGGCCGCGACGGCGGGTTGCCCAAGTGTCATATCAACCTCAAAAGGAGGAGAGGGAAATTGATCTAGGGGGACGGGCTCACCGTCATCCATGGGCAAATCTAGAATATTTAGAGTCCAACAAGCTCACATAAGGGTCTTGAGGAGTCAATGGCATGCATGAAATGAAGCAAGTGGAACTCTAAAAGGAGGACGCGAAACTACTCACCCGGTTCTAAGGAGAGATGAGTGGAAACTTGGGACGACAAGAGAGTGATTTGGGTCGAAGGGTAGAGGTCGACTTGGACAAGCTCGGTGGTCGGAGGGGCGTGACGGGGACGGACGGAGTGGGCGGCGAAGCTCGGCGACGGTGGTGGCGGTGCGGCGCGGGGTCGGCGGTCGCGGCCTCGGTGGTGAGCGCTCACGGCGTCGGTGACGACTTATCGCAGCTCAGAGAGTGGGGGACTGATGATGGATAAATCATACCCGGACCCGCCACGGAGTTAGCACGGAGCACGGGTCGCGGATCACCCGACCCGGGAGCACGACTTGGGCTCTTTCGGCCCATGGCCGTCCTCCACGGGGTCACTTGGGCCGACCTCTCCGGAGGTCGGCTGGGCCGAGCTCTGGGCTCGGCCCAGTGGCCCGGGTCGTGGTTTGACGCGGTATTATCGGCGTGGGACGCGGTCCAGGCCCGCTCGAGGGGTTTTCTCCAGGTTGTTGGACCTACAGCTAGTATATAAACATGTATCATTGTCCTAACAAGACATCTTCCACTTCTTTGTCTAAACAACATCTTTGTCCTGTTATTACCAATCCTGTAATAGCTTTATTATCCGTTCAATATATACAAGTACCTCCGAGATACACTTTGATCCACACTTGTCATACCCCCTATATTCTTATCGGGTTTATTGATTCGGGCTACCCGGGTTAATTAAATCCATCAGTTACTTAACAGAAAATCTGACGGTGGACTAAAGGTGGCAAAAGTTAAATAACATTGGTCGCAATGTGGCAAAAATTAATGAGGTGGACTAAAATTGGCAATGCCCCAATAACAGTAGGACCAAAAATAAAAATGACTATATATATATATATATATATATATATGTTCATTTCACTACAGATGGATTCTCTATAGTGAAATGAATTTTTTTTTTGTTGCCTGTAGGTTTTGCTGAAATTTCGGAATAGCCAGGTTATTTTGCTGGTCGTTTTTTTCCGACCACTTTAGGAAGTGGTCGGAATTTTCGACTACTTACTCCAGTGGTCGGAATTAGCGACAAGGGTTTTTCCGGACACCCAAATTGGTCAGAAAAGTGGTCAAAACAGGTGTTTCTGACCGGATGAAGGCGATTTCCAACCACTTTTAGGTGGTCGGAAATCTGTTGATTTCTAGCAGTGATGGGCACACTCATGATATATAACAAAACATGGTTGAAAGGTTTCTATCGTTTACACAAACAGTAGTACGGTTTAAAGGCATCGTGTTATACCAAACAACCAATAGAACAAATATATCTTCACGAAGGAAGATTCAAAGGGTAACACCTACCTAACATATATACACAAAGATCGATCGCTAAACAAATTTGTGTTGTTTTACAGTTTCAAAAACCAAATTTTTTATTAATATGGGGGATTGTTGAAAAAAATAGCATAAAATGACGTTATAACTGGCTATTTTGTGGTACAAATATCAGTGGGTTTCACTTTTGATTTGGTTCGGGTCAAAGTGGATTTGGGTTCTTCAAATTGAGATGAAAAAATCGATATATTGTATGCTCAAAACGAATAATAGGTGAATGAGAAATTGATTCTCAAAGTATACCCATTTGAGTTGAAAAATAAAACTGGAAATGTTAGGAAGAAGTCTTTGTCGATTGAGAAGTGGTTTGCACTAGTATAAATACAAATTAAGAGAGAGAGAGAGAGAGAGTGTGTGTGTGTGTGTGCGCAAATCAAGTCTCAAAATGAGCCTAAACTCCACTTTTCAGCGGAACGAGAGGCTTCACTTTTTTTGTCAAATTGGGTTTGACTTAGAAGTAAATTTTACTTTTTTGGTTTCGACTGGAAAGTTGATTTTGTTTTTCGGGTGTCACGTTTCGAGTACCATTCTAAAAATAATTTATTGTGATCCTAAGAAATTAATTCCAATTTTAATTTTTAAATTAATTATGGGATTAAATTGTTTGTTAGGAAGGTTACAAAAGTAATTTTAAATCAATGTTAATGTCATGGTTTAAATTCTATTTAACCATCCTCCCCTATATATACCTTGGTTGAGTAGGATATTTTACAACACAACAACTCTCATATGTACTTTTCTCTCGAGATAACTTTTATCTTCCTTCTCGATCAAAATATTCTATGTTCTAGCCAGTGTTCTAGTTCATTGAATTTATTATTATTATTATTATTATTATTTTGAAAACAGAATTTATTATTTTTTGAGTGCTCAAATTGTAAATCAAAGTTCATTTTATCTTGGAAAATCTAGACTGCAACGCTCCTATCACCTTAGGAGGTAACAAATAAGATTTTAAGAAATGTGTGAGTGCCACACGACTCGAACTCATTAACCTTAATCCTTTCGTTTTTGTGGTAGTTTTTTTAAAAAATTCCTAATATTCCAACACCTTCAACGTCACCATAAAAATACTACAAAGCACTACGGTCATTGAGCTTTACGCATGATGTATGTACAAGTATATACACAAAATACTGAAAATAGTAAAATTTAGCTTCACTTAACAAAAATGGCCCATAATTTTTGCTAATTTAATTTCTTTAAAAAAAATAATCCAATTCATTTCATTTACCTCCATATCTTTAAGGTAATTTTTACTCAATTCGTGTTTGGAACAGCCATTAAAGAAAGCCATTGAGTTTTGTTTTTAAAAAAGATAAATAGAGCTCATAGCTGTTACTTGATTGAGTTAGTGGGTTGACTAATTGATAGCATTAGTTGATTGTAGAAAAATATTTGATAAATTAGTTGTTAGCTAATAATTGATTACATGCAAAATGACTTTCTTAAAAAGTTGATCGAAAAAACTGTTTTGAGCAACTTTTTGAATTTTAGCATTTTGAAACAATAAGTTATTACAAAAATTAAAATTAATTAATCAAACACTCATATTGATTGTTTAACAAAGTCAAACAGCTAATAGTGTCAAATAAGTCCAAATTGACTGATAAACTAACAATGTTACTAACCAGGGCAAAAAATAATTCACAAGAACCTATAAATTAAAAATGAAAATTAAAAAAAAAAATTCATAAGCTGCGGACAATTAATTGGAGCTATATCTAGTACTCACAAAAAGAAGGAAACAATTGAAAGCCACGACTCATATTATATAATTCCAATTTAAATTTGCAGTCATCATGACATCATGATCCTCCATTATCACATAGTGTCTGTAAGCTTGATTTGGGTAAGAATTTAACCTTTTATTCTTTTTATTATCAATTAGTCAACATGTCATCATTCCCTAATCTTTATTAAATAAGCAATTATTTAACCAGTTGATCCAAATTATTATTTATTAACGATTTCCGACCATTTTGGGTGGTCGGAAATTTATAAATTTCCAGCATGAGAGAAATTCGTAATCATAAAGTGATGGTGTACACGAGATAAACTCGGTTGCTTATAGTTGGTCAGTTAAAAAAAGACCAATAGGACACTCTCATTAAAAGTTGAACTTGGAATCACATTAGATACTTTCTCAACCTGTTAAAGCACAAAGAGTCAACATTGTCTCCACGACTCCACTGAGACTCGATCTCATGACTTCCTATATAGGAGAGTCCAAGGTTGCAAAAATTGCTAGGCGTTCTCTAGGCGCCAGGGGACCCCGGGCCGCCTAGTTTTTTTTTTAGTTTTTTTTTTAATTTAAAAAAATATTTTAAGTGTTAATAATTGTAAAGTGTTTAATATTGTAAGTCTTTACACTTTAATAGTTAAATAGTTAATACTTATTAAGTTATTAGTTATTATTTATTAATTATTAGTGCATTACGTATTAGTTTAATTTAGTTATTACTTATTATTTTATTAAGTTATTACTTATTAGTTATTACTTATTAAACTATTAGAGTATTAGTTAATACAATATAACATTAATAGTTTAAATGTTTAAGATTAAAAAAAAAAAAAAAAAAAAAAAAAAAAAAAAGTAGTCGGTTGGCGGCCCAGACGCCCGACCGCGGAGGAGGCCGATTTCGGCCTCCCTCGACGCGAGCGGGTGCCGCCTAGGCGCGATTTTTGTAATACTGAGAGAGTCACTATATGTCATCTGATCACACAAGGTATTTGGCAAGCTAGCAATAACTTAACTCAATGAATGTAGCCGGTAATGTAGAACAAGGTGAAAAAGACCTGTTTGGTTCCCAACAACATGAGAAGAACCTGTTTGGTTGGGTTTTGGCTGAATGAAAATGAAAGAATAGTAATAAAAACTTAGAACGATCGAAATATAGAACAGAGAAGAATTATTTTTAAATAATTATTATTTCACAATCTGTTTAGTAAAAATTAAAAGGATAAGGTTGATGTTTATAATTTTTTGAGTACTACTCACTTTATTATATTCATGGACGGAGCTACTAGGAGGGCAGTTTCCCCCATTCCCCCACCCCACTCCATTATATATGTATGTATATATATGCATATAAATGTTATGTATAAAGTATTAATAGTTTGAGTAGCTTAGTTGGTTGAATTCTAAATTTGATAATAAAAAGTCTATGGGTATAGGTTCAAATCTCATTAATAATATTTTTCCTTAATTAACAAATTAAATGATCTTTTAGCCAACTTTTTATGAATCATTTAATTAATGTATTATACAAGTTTATATTCTACTCCATTGTATTCGAGTTAATTAAATTTAGAAAAACCTAAAGTTGATCTAATTAAAAATTAAAATTTAAAAATATTTATGAATATAGTGTTATTAAATTATTTTATCTAATTAGTTATGTTTCATATTTTTTCATAAATATTTTCACGTTTTCACCTCACTCAAGTATATTTTTAGCTTCGACTCAAACTATCGTGTAATCTATCAAAAACATTATATTCTATTGTAATTTATAATGTATTTTGTATTTTAACCTTATTATGATTGTTGGATATTTTGTAATTGACATTTCTATCGTCATTTAAACTTCACCTCCACTCAAATAATATTTTGGCTCCGTCCCTGATTACATTGTACTATCTCTTCATATGTTTATAGTTTGGTTGACTAAAAAATAATATGATTAAAAAATATTTATAACAATTTTAAAATATTGTAAGAATACTTTTAGGGAAAATTCGGAGGGGAAATAGTATTTTCTATGACTATTATGTCCATAATATATTAATATTACTTAAGAAGAGTATGTTTGGAAACCCAAAAAATGATTTTTGGAAGTAATTTTTTGAATTTTTTCATGTTTGGGTATTCATAGACAAATAAGTAAAAAAATCATTCTTGTCAACGGAAAAAAGGTCAATTTGATAGAAAATGTCTTCCTAAAATTTTAGGTGGGATGGGAGTTGTAATTCTTTCTACTTCGCGAGGTATAATGACAGACCGAGAGGCTCGACTAGAAGGAATCGGGGGAGAAATTTTGTGTTATATATGGTAATATTTTGAATAGAATATAAAAATTGGATCCAAAACTTCTTATTTGTTTGTAAAATTTGGGAAAGGAAAAAATGGGGGAGTTATTGAATATCGTTCTACCTGCATTAGTTGATACTTCAAGATCACTTACAGTACCTGGGATGAAAGAACAAAAATGAATTCCTAAGGGTTTCATTAATGAATCGCTTCCGAATAGTATGTTCCGGGCTTATTTATAGAATGAAGATCTGATTCTAAGTTCTGTTTCGGAAAAGATCCGACGTAGGTTTATATGGATACCGCCAAAAAGTCAAATTTGAAGTAAGTCCTTATGATTCAACCAGAGGGCGTATAATTTATCAACTTCGCAACGCAACAAAGATTCGAAGGATTCGTTTTTCAACTTTAACAAACATGTCTTTCACGGAAATACAATTCGAGATGCAAAATATCAAGAAACTTTTTTGAAAAAAGTAGATTTCAAATGAAGGTAAGGAATGGGAAATATGAAAATAAGAGCTTCTGTTCGTAAAATTTGTGAAAAATGTCGACTAATCCGTAGAAGAGGACGAATTATAGTAATTTGTTCCAACCCGAGACATAAACAACGACAAGGATAATCAGACTTGCCAACTGAACCAATGTAAAAATAAAGAATCGTGAAATGGATATATCCATATATCGCTAACTCAGATTTACGAAATGTAAAATATGGCAAAAGCTATACCGAGAAGAAGTTCGCGTAGGAATGGACGTATTGGTTCACGTAAGAGTGCACGTAGAATACCAAAGGGAGTTATTCATGTTCAAGCTAGTTTCAATAATACCATTGTCACTGTTACAGATGTACGGGGTCGGGTAGTTTCTTGGTCCTCCGCCGGGACTTCTGGATTCAAGGGAACGAGAAGAGGGACACCTTTTGCTGCTGAAACCGCGGCATCAAATGCTATCCGTACAGTAGTTGATCGGGGTATGCTACGAGCAGAAGTCATGATAAAGGGTCCCGGTCTCGGAAGAGACGCAGCATTACGAGCTATTCTTCAAAGTGGTATACTATTAACTTTCGTACGGGATGTAACCCCTATGCCACACAATGGCTGTAGACCTCCGAAAAAAAGACGTGTGTAGAAATGAACATTGAAAAAATCTCAAGAGAAAGAGAAATAAAATCAAGAATTCGCTAATCTAATCAAATAATATTGCTATGATTCGAGAGAAAGTCACAGTATCTACTCGGACACTACAGTGGAAATGTGTTGAATCAAGAACAGACAGTAAACGCCTTTATTATGGCCGCTTTATTCTGTCTCCACTTATGAAAGGTCAAGCCGACACAATAGGCATTGCGATGCGAAGAGCTTTGCTTGGGGAAATAGAAGGAACATGTATCACACGTGTAAAATCGGAGAAAGCCCCGCATGAATATTCTACCATAGCGGGTATTCAAGAATCGGTACATGAGATTTTAATGAATTTGAAAGAAATTGTATTGAGAAGTAATCTATATGGAACTTGTGACGCGTCTATTTGTGTCAAGGGTCCTGGATGTGTAACTGCTGAAGATATCATCTTACCCCCTTCTGTGCAAATCGTTGATAACACACAACATATAGCTTGGTTGACGGAACCAATTGATTTTTGTATTGGATTACAAATCGAGAGAAATCGCGGATATATTCTAAAAACGCACCATAACTTTGAAGATGGAAGTTATCCTATAGATGCTGTATTCATGCCGGTTCGAAATGCGAATCATAGTATTCATTCTTATGGGAATGGGAATGAAAAACAAGAGATACTTTTTCTAGAAATATGGACAAACGGAAGTTTAACCCCGAAAGAAGCACTTCATGAAGCCTCCCGCAATTTGATTGATTTATTTATTCCCTTTTTACATATGGAGGAAGAAAACTTACATTTAGAGGATGGTGAACACACGATTCCTTTATCCCCCTTTACCTTTCATGATAAAGTGGCTAAACTCAGAAAAAACAAAAAAAAACTAGCATTGAAATCAATTTTTATTGACCAATTAGAATTCCCTCCCAAGATCTATAATTGCCTCAAAAAGTCCAATATCTCTACATTATTGGACCTTTTGAATAAAAGTCAAGAAGATCTTATGAAAATAGAGCATTTTCACATAGAAGATGTAAAACGGATATTGGGCATTCTAGAAAAACATTTCGCAATTGATTTACCAAAAAATCAATTTTAAGTCTTCTTTTTCATTTTTTTAATGAAATTCAAAGAAACTATCAAATATTTTTTCGCTAATACATATAGAATATTCGAACTCAATTCAGAATTCAATTAACTAGATGTATCTAGGGAGAATTCACTTTGAAGAGACTATTCCCTAGATACACAATTTCACAATTCAATCAATTTTAAAAAAGACCTAAAGTTAGAGATTGATCAATAGGTAATGTTGCACCAATGCCCAACCAAAGGGCAACGGCGGTACCAATCAAAAAGACAGTCGTCGCTACTGGACGACGAAATGGATTTTGGAATTTATTAACATTCTCTAAAAAAGGTACTGTTAATAATCCCGCAGGTACTGAAACCATTAAAAGAACGCCCAATAGTTTGTTAGGCACTGTACGAAGTATTTGAAATACAGGAAAAAAATACCATTCAGGTAATATTTCTAACGGGGTTGCAAATGGATCTGCCGGTTCACCAATCATTGATGGTTCTAGAACCGCTAAGCCTACATTACATGCAATAGTACCTAGAATTACTACTGGAAAAATATATAAAAGATCATTGGGCCATGCGGGCTCCCCGTAATAATTATGACCCATACCTTTAGCCAATTTAGCTCTTAATACAGGATCATTTAAGTCAGGTTTTTTTGTTATTGGGATAGGTGAATTCTTATAGATCCATCCCCCGGGGGAACCGGACATGATAATTTTTCATCATCCAGCTCGAGCAAGAATCAAAAGAACCAAATGAATCAATATAAAAGAGATATGTTATCTATATCCACATATATATGATATAGGAATGGTTCAGTGTAAGAAAAATTGGAAAGAATTCTTTTTTACGAAGGTGACCCTATCCATTACAAAGAATTCAGTTCTTACAAGTCAATACTCAAGACCCACGTAGGCTTACAAATCATGAAAAGATCAAGTGCTTTTTGGGTCGTCTCAGACCTTACAATTGGTATTTATCCAAAACTATTTGAAGATACCCATACAAGGTTTACTTGTTACTAAATAAAGTCTAGCCTCCGTTCTTCTTTAGATCCCTTGTTTCACTCCGATAGTCTTATCGAGATCGTGCCAATGCAGAGGAAATGAATGCATTTACATACTATTCTAAAGTATCTAAAGTCAGTCAAAATTTTTTTTTATCTTAAATACTGGATTTTACGGAGCCTGCTCATGTATAACATGATTCGGATGTGATCATAGAAAAAATTCTCTTCAAGCGAACCAGCCTATGCCTC
This sequence comes from Ipomoea trifida, assembly GCA_003576665.1. Taxonomy (NCBI): domain Eukaryota; kingdom Viridiplantae; phylum Streptophyta; class Magnoliopsida; order Solanales; family Convolvulaceae; genus Ipomoea; species Ipomoea trifida. The sequence goes on along the minus strand of CP025659.1, from coordinate 3,142,094 downwards.
ACATAGGGCTTATGCGCCGATTGGAACAAAGACACATTTGGTTGGGAATTCCAATGTGGCAGGCATCTGTCTACATAGACAAATCAATAGTTCAGGTCACACACTCCCATAATCCATTTTCTCTTCAAAGAATTCCCTTCAACTCCCCATATTTATTTGAAATATTATTTATTTATTTGACATCAATGTAACACCCCAACCTTACACAAGCTGAGATAGATAAAACTCAACACAACAGCTGCCTATCTCAACCAACAACATAATGTAGCGGAAGAGAATTTAAGACCTAAGGGGGCATCATGCCATATCTAGGAAAGATAACACAACCTAGATGCACAGGCTAACCATAAGAACTGAACTGTAACTGCATAAACGATAAGAATCCTCAAATCATGTTTCAAAATATCCAACGACTAGTCAAGAGTATATGAAATCTCAAATGGCTCACAGGCCCGAAACACAAAGTCTAAACAACATAAACTAAGTCTAAGCATCCTCATAACGGTAAGCTCTAACGCGCTCTCGCTTAGACTTACTCCATACCTGGAAAACACACAAAGAACCATTAGCAAAAGACTGCTAAGCAACCACCATTCACACCCGCAAGGAAGTATAGATATACATAAGCTTGTAAATAGGTTTACACACCCATATAGAATATAAACACCAACAAACTGTTCAATAGTTCAAAACGGATACTCAACAACAATAAACTGAACGAATCATAAACCAAGACTCATCCGACGAACCAATATTCAAAACGAAGGTATAAGACAACGAATCCATAACCAAGATACCAACTGAACAACAACCAAAAAGAAACCAACCAACCATAACCAAGAACCACAAGATATCAACCGAATAAACACAAGGAACTCACGAATACATAAACCAAGAAAGAAATCCCAACTCCAACCTCCAAACCCTCATACCAACCATCATACCAAACCCAACCACCTGTCAGAAGTCAGAAGTCAGAAGTCAGAAGTCAAGTACGCAGGGGTAATGAACCCAATCACAAGGACCGAAGTCCAATCACAGGGACCGAAGTCCAATCACAGGGACCTAATTCCAATCACAGGGACCGAAGTCCAATCACAGGGGTAATGAACCCAATCACAGGGACCGAAGTCCAAAGTCAGAAGTCAATAGTCAATAGTAGCACAGCTAGTTCACCCAACAACCTCCAAAAGATACCAAGGAATCCACCACCACATACCCATACTCCAACCTCAACCCAAAACAACCAAACAAAGTGTTCATCTCAACTATGAACACAAACCAACTCCCAGGTAATGAATTCAAGGAATCAATAAACCATGAGTACAAAAGAGGAACCAAAAGACATGAATCAATACTCCAAAGGCATGGTAAAACACCCAACAAAAGACATGAATAAATGCTCCAAAGACATGGTAAAATACCCAACAAAACATTCCAACAATATTTAGAACAAAAGGGGAAACAAACAGACAACAACAACCAAGAACAGTCTCTGGAATCAAACTTCCAGAGACTATGCGGAGCTCTCCAACGGAGCTCGGACTTCCACCGCCCTCCTCCGCAAGGAGGAGACGGTCCCCCTCAACGTGCCAACCACCTCCGCCCGTGCCCACCGCTCCGGCCTTGCGGATCTCCTCGGCAGGGCACATTATTCCGCCTCGGACCTCCGCAAGGTCTCCCACACTCCCCAGAATCCAGTTTCTGCCCAGATACGAAGACTCATTCCAGAACACAACAATCAAATCAAAATACACCAACATTTCATCTAATTAGAGGCCAAAAACATGGAAATCCAACTAACAAATGATCACAACAACAATAGGCCAAGATCAAGACACAAGATCAAGAAAAATCCAACAAAATACAACCAAGAATAGGGCTAAACACCAAGAATTTTCAGGATTTCCAACACCAAAAATATCATATAGAATGAGAGTGTAAAAATAGATTTTGATGGACATAGTGGTTACGTCAAGGAGCTCTTTCCACCCAAGCAAAGCCTCAACAATGCTCACAAAGCCCCACCACCTTCTTGATCATCTTTTACCCAAAGAACCCCAAAAGAGAACACATAAGAACATGCATAAAGACTAGTAAAACCATAAAATGCAAGGAAGATTCTTAGCTAGATGCACTTACCCAAACTTAAACAAGCCTAAAGGAGCAATCTTGACTTGAAAACTTGTAGGAGAAATGAAGATCAAATTTGGATGATTTTTGGAGAGGAAATGGCGTGAATAGTGTAGGAGTAGGGAAGAGAGAGTGAAAACCTTTAGGGATTTTTAGTCTTGAATATATATACTACAATACATATATTATATTAGGGTGAAAGACTTAATATGGAATGGGCTCAAATCATATATTATATTACTTACAAGAATTTAATATGTACAAGATTAATAAGTTGGGCTAATGAATTCATCCCTTACAATTAAATATATACATTAGAATAAAGAAGCCCATAAGATGTCTTAAGGACATTATACTTGTATATATTAAGAAATTGGGCCATGTAAGAATATTTTAATTACAAGAATTGTAAGGATCCAAATTGAATAAAATCCCTTACAAGAATAAATTCAAGAATTGGGCTCTTGATTAGAATAATTAAATTAGGCTCAAGAAATATATATATATATATATATATATATATATATATATATATATATATATATGATATATATATGTATTAATTTGAAAGAACTAGCCCAATTAAAATAAATAAATTGCCCAATGAATTAATTATCGGTCTTACGGCTTGAACGAATTTACGGGGTGTTACAATCAATGAATAGTTAAAGGGAAATATCCAAACCCATGTCTTATTATTTTCAATAATCCATAATTGTAGCAATGAAATACTATTCTTCCTCCCCCAAGTGATAAATGATAGATCACAAATCTTTAGAAGATTTTCTCTACAAAGGCCCAGAAATACCTTGTTTACGTATCATTGGAAAGTGCATTAACATAAATACGGCAGTAAGAAGCGGCAATACAAAAGTGTGTAAACTATAAAAACGAGTCAAAGTAGATTGTCCCACACTAGCGCTCCCGCGCAATAATTCTACCAAAGGCGATCCTATTACAGGAATAGCTTCGGGTACACCTGTTACAATTTTCACTGCCCAATAACCAATTTGGTCCCGAGGTAAGGAATAACCAGTTACGCCAAAAGATGCGGTCAATACAGCCAGAACCACACCTGTAACCCAAGTCAATTCACGAGGTTTTTTAAATCCGCCGGTGAGATACACACGAAATACATGCAGGATCATCATTAGGACCATCATACTTGCCGACCATCGATGAACTGATCGGATTAACCAGCCAAAGTTAGCTTCAGTCATTATGTATTGAACAGAAGCAAAAGCCTCAGTAACGGTCGGACGATAGTAAAAAGTCATAGCAAACCCGGTAGCTACTTGTACTAAAAAACAAGTAAGCGTAATTCCCCCTAAACAATAAAATAGATTGACGTGGGGAGGAACATATTTACTAGTTATATCATCCGCAATCGCCTGAATCTCCAGACGTTCTTCGAACCAATCATAGACTTTATTGAGATAGGTGGAATTCCCCCTCTGAGAACCGTATATGAGACTTTCATCTCGTACAGCTCAAGCAAAAATGCCCAAATACTGGTTGCAGCGGCCACACCACCCCATCGAAAATTTGAAACTTATTAATCTCTGAGATTCAAGAAAATCCGAAAGAGATTATTTGTTTTGTGGCGATAATACCAACATATCAAGTTAGCTCAGTCGTCTTTATCTTTATTTTGACGGGCCGCTTGAATCCTCTCTTTCCCTATCCTTTTTTCTGTAATTTGTTTTTGTGCAATGTGTCTTTTATTATTTGTTTTCTTTATTTTATTGATAGGAATTCTCTTGTTAAGACCCTATGAATCGAATAAAACCTCAGATTCATACTAGAACCACGATGATTCAATAAAAAAAAAACCTAAACGTAATCAAGGATTCCCTGAGTAAGAACCCTTTGATGATCACTTATTCCCTTTCCCTGAATAAATAGATGATTCAAAATTCAAATAAAGATTTTTCTTTTGGTCAAAATAGAAATAGGGTTTGAAATAATAAAATTCTTTCGGTTTCAAAATTCTTTTTTGAATTTTTTTTGAACCCGGGCACGAGGTCTGAATATTCAATTCAGTATGAATCATAGTTAAAATATTTCTTAATATATTTCGTGTTCCAGAGACTAGAAGAAATATCTGACGAAGTAGAATCATCTTTATCAAGATGACAGCCCAATTCTCTGTACTATCAATAGGATCAATTAGAACAAGTCACACACTCATATTCCGGAAATACAGAAACAAAGAAATTACGCGATCGAACTGCCAAAAAAAATAGAATGAGTTAGAAATCCGAGCTCAAAATGATCCCTTTTGGATTCAAAAGCAAGGACTTTGTGATTCTTATAGATTTAATTCATGGAAATTCCATCCAATAAAACGGAAGAATTATAAATCTCCAAAATAATAGATAGAAATACCGCGAATAGTCCCATTGCCACACCCATCAAAGGAGTCGTTGTAACACCCCGTAAATTCGTTCAAGCCTTTCGATCGTTAATTAATTCCTTGGGCAATTTAATTATTTTAATTGGGCTAGTTCTTTCAATTTAATATATATATGTATATATATATTCTTGAGCCTAGTTTAATTATTCTAATCAAGAGCCCAATTAATTGAATTTATTATTGTAAGGGATTTTATTCAATTTGGATCCTTACAATTCTTGTAATTAAAATATTCCTACATAGCCCAACTTCCTAATATATATATTATTGTAATGTCTTCAAGACATCTTATGGGCTTCTTTGTTCTA